>PISW01011918.1:0-36479 GCA_004023785.1 Mungos mungo
TCTAAACAGAAGTCCTCGGTGATGTCGATGAGGGGGAATAAAGACCACCATCTTCCGGAAAGGGCAGATGGGCAGCTCGTGACTGGCTGGTTTTCCAATGTACAGATGGACCTGGCAGGAAGCGGCAGAATCAGTGTCTCTTTCTAGAAAGGATTTTATGACTGGCTGGGAGTCACCAGACGGGAGTCTGTCTCCATGGGGGCTGTGTGATCCGGTCTGGAGACCTGTATCTTTATGCCAGTCCTGGCGGATTTAGGCGTGATCCCACAGGGCAGCCTACGGACCCTGGACATGACTTCTCATCTTCTTTTACTTCCCTGGAATTCTGCGATTAGGAGGCTCCGGCAGGATTAAGGTAAGAGGAGCAGCCGCAAACCCAGCCAGAACAGGAGGTGCCCAGGGAGCCCTGGCCCCGTGCCGGCACCCCTACTTCTAAGTACGGGCTGGTGCCAACGGAAGCCCGGTGTTTGGGATGTGCTGCTGACCTGGAGACCGGGCTGAGTGCACCTGGCGGCCGACGGCCTTGTGGGGAAGCTGACAGCCATCCCCGGGGCGTCTGGGCCACGTGGGCCTCTTTATCCTACGAACCCTCACGTGAAAGACACGACACAGAGGGGCTGATGTTGGCTCCCGTGGACAAAAGCACTTGCAGTGAGTTCTCCTGATTGTGTGGCCGGCACAGCCACAGCTGCGAGGTCTCCGTGCTCACGTCTCCGTTGTGACGTGAAGGCTCAGGAGCTAGGCTTCCCCACCAGAGGTTAGTTTCCAAACTGTGTGTCTGTGACTGCATTCTTAGGTTGGCACTTCAGTGCAGTGTGATCAGTGGTTTTTAAAAAGTGAAATAGGATGGAAGGTGCTGGGGGGCTCAGTCAGATGAGCGTTCAACTTCAGCTCATTCAGGTCACGATCTTGTTCTTTGTGGGTTCGAGCCCTGCGTCGGGCTCTGTGCTGACGGCTCAGAGCCTGGAGCTGCTTCGGATTCTGTGTCTCCATCTCTCTCTGCCCCTCCCCTGCTCATGCTCTGTCTGTCTGTCTGTCTCTCTCTCTCTCTCTCAAAAATAAACATTAAAAAAAAAAGTGAAACAGGATGAAGTAGAAAATACCAGAGTGCACTGAACCCTCTTCCCTCACCAACAGAAAACCCAAGATATCGTGATGCTCAGGTTCTGTCCACCTCTCTGCTGTAAGCAGGCCCCTCGCCCCTCGCTCCACACCCCACCTAAGCCCTGTCCTTCCTGTCTCCCACGCAGGGGCTTTCCGCCACATTACAACTGGCCACCCCCTTCACTCACATTGATGCCCAGATGTCACCTCTTCTGAGAAGCACCCCCTGCCCCTGCTTCCTTCATCTGGACCCTTCACCCTGCTTTGGTTCTGAGGTACTCACCAGCACCTGCCGGGCCGGCACGGCTCTGTGCCTGTTGCCGTCATCTGTCCCCGGCCTCGGTTATCAGCTGTGCTCGGGAAGGGCCGTCGCCATCTCTGCCCCCGTCAGCAGCCAGCACGATGTTTGGCACGTGGCAGATATCGACGAGTGTTTGTTATTTATTATGCAAGGATGAAAGGGTAGCCACCCTCTGGCGCGGAGTCGTGAGGGGACCAACTACAATAATCCAAGCCCACTGCCCAGAACAGAGCGTTCAGGAAGTACTGGGCATTGTTCTGCATTTTCAGGGTGGGTGTTCATTATTTTAAAAAAACTACAAATATGTCTTCCTAGGAACGAAATATATCCTGTTTCCCCAACGAGATGGAGTTTAGGAGATGCAGCCATGCACTTTTATTTTTTTAGAATTAAAAAAAATTACGTTTATCTATTTTTGAGAGACAGAGACAGAGCACGAGCAGGGGAGGGGCAGAGAGCGAGGGAGATACAGAATCCGAAGCAGGCTCCAGGCTCTGAGCTGTCAGCACAGAGCCCGCCAAGGTGGAGTTCCAATCCATGAACCATGAGATCATGACCTGAGCCGAAGTCAGACAGTTAACCGACAGAGCCACCCGGGCTCCCCCGGAGTCTTGTACTTTTAAAACCCAAAACTGAAAGTTGAAGTGCCCAGAGAGAACGGAGATTGACTGAAGGTTCTAACGTGGTTTCCAAATGCTCTCACCACGGGGGCCCGACAGGCATGTCCGCGTGGTCATGCTTCTGCGCTTTCTGTGGTCACTCGTGCTTCGTATTCCTGAGGTATTTCTAGGAAAGGTATTTCCAGAATGCACTGAATATTTTCAAATCCACAAATTCCCGGGGGGGTCTCCTCGGCTCATTTTCAAAGTGCCGCGAATTCTGTATTTGGAAGGGTTGGGGGGACAGGCAGCCCCGGATGCCAGGAGCGCTGTGCATCACCAGAGAGGTAGTCATCTCTTTTCTGTCAGCTTCAGAAGAGAAGCACCTGACGCTCTCACGTTCACGCCGAACTTACCTGTGTGGTCATGACCTGGTCATTGTAGATGACCTTGACCTGGGAAGGAGCCAGGGTGGAAAGGACGGAACCCGGAGAAGGCACTGGAAGGCAGCGCCCAGCACACTCCTGGCGGAGCGCTCGGTCTCACTCAGCGAGGGCCAAACCACATGTGAGGTTGGCTGCACCTCAGCGGCTCCGACGGAAGATCTTTCTCAGGTCGGTCCCTCAGGCGAGTGTGGGGACAGAGCTGGCAGCGGGCATCCTGCTGCGGGATCGGGCGTCCAGCTGTCTAGGTTGGCATGCAGTTACACGTGCTTGAGCATCAGCCTGGGGACCGAAGGCCGCTTTGGCTTCCACTGTGTCCTGCTCAAACATTTGGGGAAAAAAAAATCCCTAAGACACTTAGAAAAACAGACCTCATTTTCCTTCTCCGAACTCTTTACTCCTTTGTTGCTGTTGTTGCCCCCGGTCCCGTTCCCCAGGCCTCACAGACGGCAGGCATTGACCTCCTCCCGCGCGCCACGCACCCGCGCTGTGTGCTTGCGTCGTGACTCCCTCAGGAGCTCTGGGAGGCTGGGTTCCTACCTTCGTCGTACAGGTGTGGACGGCGAGGCTTCCCGCCGGGTCCCCGACCAGCAGGGACGAGGTCCCGGCACCAGACGGCACACCGAAGCCTGGCGCCTGCAGGACCTTCTAGGGAAGCAGGCAGCAGTTCCCTGGGGGACCCAGCCAGCCTGGGCCACACGTGCACCCCACTTCCAGGAAGCAGAATGGTGACACCAGCCCGGGGAACGGCCTCTCCGCCCCCTCTCGTCTCCCGTGCTGGAGGCTCCTGGGAGCCCGGCTCCAGAGACGGCATGTGGCACCGGCACCAGGGGAAGTGCGGAGGCTGGAGGCTACTCCCGGGACTTGATTTGCATCTGGGCATCGGTGTCAGTGGGCAGAGCTGTGGGGTGGACTGTGGTGTGCTGAGGTGCGCAGGCGCCAAGAAATGAAGGGACATCCCTGAGAACTCTGGGCCCACCGGGACCCCTCAAACCTAACACAGCTGCGGTTCAGGGAGACAGGGGCCCTGTGTGTTCTTGGCTGGTGACAAGTCCCAAGGACAATGAGAGACTGGGGTTTTGGAGAGAATGAAGGGGAATTTTATTCTTAATTTTTGGAAAATGTTTATTTATTTTTGAGAGAGAGCAGGACAGAGCGTGAACAGGGGAGGGGCAGAGCTGTCAGCACAGAGCCCGAGTAGGGGATCAAACTCGTGAACGGCGAGATCATGACCCAGGTGCCTTGAAGGGAATTTTTATTCTTAACAGGAGGAAGTCTGGTCAGGCCCCCCGTTGTGAGTCTTCAGTCTTGCCAATGACGCGGCCAGCACCTTCGGTGCCATGAAACAGCCGTAGGAACAGGTCAAGCAGAGGCCCCGTCGCCGGGTTCCAGAGGCGGGAAGGTGGCCAGTGTGTGCGTGATCTAGGGGCACAAGGCCGTCTATATGTAACGGGACAGAGAATTCCAACAACAGGTCCTGCCCCGGAAGGTCACCAGGGGCAGGTGAGGGAGGCTCCCTCCCACAGAAGGGGAGGGCCGCCTGCTGTGGTTTTGCTGGGACATGGGGACCGTCAGCCCAACGCACGCGGGAGCCACCTCCGGGGCACAGGACTCTCACGGGTCTCTCAAGGAGTTTCCTGGGGTTGTCCTCACCACACCTTCAGTCCACACACAGGCCCGCCCGCTCACCCAGCGGGTGCTGCTGGGTCCTACCACGTGCCCTGCAGAACCGTGGCTGTGGGCAGGTGACCGACATCCTTGCTGGGGGGGCGGGCCTTCAGGGTAGGGCTGGCCCACGTTTTCTACAGACACTTTAGGCTTTGGGGTCCAAGAGGTGCTAGCTGCTCAGCCTCGAGAAACCACAGACAAGACACTGCCCCTCCCCCCTCCCCTGGATGTGGCCATGTTCCAGGCCGGCTTCATCTGAGAGCCAGGTGGCCGGCCCGTCCGTGGGATTCGACTCAGGCCGTGCTTTGCTGATCATGTTCCAGTGATCGAGACGGGAAAAGACTTCCTACGTTCACGTTCTACCAAGTTTATTTTTCTAACGCCTTCGTGGGACATCTCCATGCATCGGGCCGATTTTAGAGTGTTCAGCCCCAGTCATTGTCACCTTGTCACCTGGTAGGACGAGGTCAGAACAGCAGGGGGTGTTCCTGCAAGACTCCGTCTGTCATGGCTGCGTTGTCATGTCCCAAGTCTGTATTATCGAAGGCCTGACCGCCAGCACATCAGAACGTTCCCGCACTGGGAGTCAGGGCCCTGAGAAGTGGTTACGGTACCGAGGTCACGAGCAGAGATCAGGACATAGATGCTCACAGAGGGGTGGCCACGTGAGGACTCAGGAAGATGGCATCTACACAGCAGGAGGGAGGCCTCCAGGGCAGCCAGCCATGTGCACGCCTGCCTCTGGACTCTCAGCCTCCGGGACGGGGCAGAATAATCTCTGTGGCTTCAAGCACCCTGTCTGTGGTGTTTGCTAAGGTCGCCAAGCAAGTCCTGAGTGTAGAAGACTCCCAAGGGTGAGCGCAGAGGAAGGGGCGGCCCTCTGCCCCCAGCCGGTCCTCCAAGTGCTGGGAAGGCGCCCGGGCTCCTTCTTTCTCCACAACATCCCCAGACAGCAGCAGCCTCACTGGCTTCTCAGCTCCTCTGGGGACGGTCCCAGTAGACGCACAGAGAGTGTGCGCAGTGGAGGCTGAGAGCCCGTCCCAGGCCGCAGGGTGGAAAACACGCCCGGAGCCAGGACGCCAGCGTGCGAGCTGCAGCCCCGAGGTGCCCCCAGCTGTCCCGGCTCCGGGAAGGGCCCAGCCTCTGGCGGCAGACGGCCTGCGGCACAAACACTCGAGCTGGGTCCTGGCGTCAGAGGAGCTGATGGGCCGAACTCCAGAGTCGTTAGGAAAGCGCCCAGCCGGCCACTGAGGTTCCCGCCGCGCGGCCGTCCAGCCCGGGCCGCTCATGAGTGCGGCGTGGCCATTTCAAGAAAAATAATCCAATCAGTAGCTTCCAGGGCTTGTGAAGGCTGAGAATCAGACTCATGAGCTGTTGGGTTTTTTGGGTCACTGAAGTTTCATCTCCGATCACTGCGGTAACAAAATGCCAGCAGTAATTCTGTAGGGAACGTGGTAACCTTTTAAGTAAACAGGGAAGAAAAATCGTGTTCCAGTGGTACTTGGGCCTGGGGAGGCTTTGATCAGGAGAGGTTCTTACGATCAATCCTTAAAAATAAGCTGTTTTATAAGCTGAGAGTCCAGAGCAGCCAGGAGGTCCCATTTCAGTGTCTGGGAACCCCTCGGGGCATCTGCTTCTGGGGCCACCACCCCTGGGGTGGGACCCTGCCAGCCCCGGCTCTGCCCCTCCCCCCCTCTGCTCTGATGGCCTGAGCCCTGCACAGGTCCGGGCTGAGTTGCTGGCCACGTCCCTGCAGGAAGGCACGTCCCCTCCCGGCTGGCTCTGGGATGTGGGGCACGTGTTGGCTGTGCTGACCGCCGGGCTTGCTCCACCGGAGTGCGGTCACACGCCCGAGGCCCCTGAGACTCTGATCCCTCTGCCTGGTGCCTGGGTGCCCCTGGGTGTCTGGGTGCCTAGTGTCTGGGTGCCTGGGTGCCTGGGTGCCTGGGCACCAGTGGGTGTGCAGCTCCAGGAATGGGGAGGAGTGACACAGGATGCACGGGTGTCTTGTCTTAGGAAGCCCCACCCACTGTCTGTTCTTGGCTTGACCTGCCCAGTGGGGGTGGTCTTGGTGGTTGTGAGGGGAGGGGGTGACTGGTAGATGCCTTGGCCCTTTAAAAACATGCTTAGGTTAGGGTGTTTCAAATAGAAATGCAATTTTTCCTGATTTAAAGTTTGGTATTTTATTAACACATTTTTTTAAACATTTATTTATTTTGGGGAGAGAAGGGGTGAGGAGGGCAGAGAAAGAGAGAGTGAATCCCAAGCAGACTCCGTGCTGTCAGCATAGAACCCCATGTGGGACTTGATCCCATGAACCATGAGATCATGACCTATGCCAAGATCAAGAATCAGCTGAGCCACCAAGGTGCCCCTAATAAATGGTGTTTGGAGTGAGACAGCAAGCATGTGTCACACCGCTCGCTCCTGGAGCTCCACTCCGTGGGGACCTGGGGGCCCAGGGTGGGCCGGGGTCTGCAGCTAGGCTGGCCAGGAGGAGGCTGGGTGGCCTCCGGAGGGGTGGTGGAGCCAGGGCTGTGTTCCACGGGACATTTGAGGGCCACGGTGACCTTGGCAGAGGCCCTGAGGCACGGAGGGCATGTGTGCCCAGACCCACAGGCCCAACATCCGTTAAGATCTGGCTCTGGGAGAAAAGGGAACTTAGGAGTCAGCGGGCCACCAAGGCTTGGACAGGTTTGTGGCAAAGGGAGGCTCAGGAGCGCGAGGACCAGGGCCTGTGTGGGAGCCATGTCCCTCCGTGTCCTGCTGTCCCTCCCGCAGCCCCGTTGGCCGTTACGCTCGGCACGCCTCACGGAGCCTGGCTAAGTGTGTGTGGGGAAACCGAAGCCAGAGCACGTTTTTTTTTTTTCCAGCTTTTCCCTTCAGGCTTTTGCAGAAATAACTTTCCACAGACAGGCCGGGTCAGGGACACAGGCATGTTCCGTGTGGGGACAATGGCTGCATTTTCCCCGGGAAACAGCCGCGGGGTGCCAGGCAGTGCTGCTAGGCGAGACCTCCCGTGTGCCCGGCCTCGCTGCGCTGCCTCTCCAGCCCCAGTCAGGATGCAATCCCAGCACAGAAGGAGGCCCCTGCCCTATGCTCCTGCCCTCTGTCCCCACTCCGGGAGGATGTCCTCCTCGGAGCCCAGGAGGGGGGCCGGAGGAGGGGCTGCAAGCACAGTCGCATCTCCGCTGGCTCAGCCCTGCATCTCAGCGCCTCCCTGCCCTAAGGAAGCCCGAGGACCAACCTGAAGCAGGGAGGGAGGGGGAGGGGCTTGGGAACGGAGGGAGGTCCAGGCAGCAGCAGGGCTGAGGCCCTTGCCAGCTTCCGGCTGTTTGCACTCACCAGAGTCTCTGCAAACCCCCCGCCTCTTCTGGCTTTGCCCAAGCGATGCCCGCCGCTCCGCCGAAATGCATCCGGGAACGTTTCCGCTGCTGGTCCCCCCCAGCCTCACCTCTACAGAGAGTGTACGGCACTCTCATCCCTGTGCCATCGTGCAGAAACTTCTCCTGGGCTCCTTCCAGACCCCTGACTCCCGTGTCAGGCCACGTCCCAGACAGTCCCTGTGTGCCCGCGCCTTCATCACCTTCCTGTCCCATGCAGACCCTCTTCCTCAGCTCTGCAGGGGACCGTGCCCTCCCCCGAGCTGCACGCAAGGCTGGCTGCCTCGAACAGCTGAGGGGCCATCCCGTCCGCACCGCCCAGCGCAACCTTGCAGAGGCCGGGCTGTAAAGGTCCCGGGGCGGGTCCCCGCGTGGACTTGCCGGTGACGCATATATCTCCCCAGAAGCGCACTTCCGGGCTCCTTGGTGACGAGCATGCCCGGCTTCACCAAGCAGTGCCCGGCAGCCTCAGGCATGCCACTGCGAGGGCACGCGCGGGCCCCAGCCACGGGCCTGACAGTTTCTGGGTCCCCAGCCTCTCGCTGTCTGCTAGTTTGCCGGTTTCTGGGGGCCCGACTTGTGCGGAGATACAGAGCGGCCCCTCAGTGCGGTTGCGGCTCTAGGGTCTCTGATCAACAGCGACTTCTATTCCCTGAACTGTGAGGCTGCACGTTTTCGGAGCTATATCGTAACACGCCTCCATCCTCGACTCTTTACCGTTTCACTCTTAGACGATTGTAGAGGGACTTGTGCCGTGGTGAGAAAATGGACCCCAGGGACCCCGCAGTGGGTTTCCTGTAATAGTAACCACAGTGCGGAACCGAGGGGGGGGGTCCGCAGGTGACGGATCCCTTGACGACTCAGACGTCATCACTCGCAAGGGTCCCCCGTGCTCCATTTCATGGGGCACAGCCAGCGGTCTCCCAGCCCGACCATACCCGTCCGCCTTCCGTTCTGTAAGTCCTCAGCCCAAGAGCCCTGCAGAGAGGAAGTGGGTCGTGCGCAGCCTCCTCACAGAGGCGTGTTCCTTGAGACCCGCCTGGCCGTTCTTGCCCTTTCCCATCTGTCGCTCCTCAGCGTGTGCTGTGTGGACGGCCCTCCGCTCCCCACCGACGGGCATCCGGGGTTTCCAGCCGCGAGAGTGTCCATGCCTCGTGTGCATGCGGCGGCGTCGATGTAATTTTCTGTCCCTCCGGGACAAACGTCCCATTGCTGGGCCGCGAGCTGCGTGCGTGTTTGGCTGTATGAGAAGTCGCCGTGCCCTTCCCAGAGCGGCCTTCCCGCCACCGTGACCCTATCGCCACCTGCTCCACAGCATTTGGTGTGATCGCTGTTTCCGTGTCACCGCTTCTGGGGGAGGCCGTGTCCCTGAGGCTGGGGGCTGTGTCCCTGTGGTTGTAACCGGCCGCTGGTGGACCACGGGCCCTGCCTCACACCCCAGGCGGCTGCCCCCTTGAATCTCCAGGACGTCGTCACAGGTCTCACACTCGTGAACCTTGCTGCGTCTCCAAACACAGCGCCCTGAAACTTGGGGTTCTGAGCTGTACTTGAACTTGGAAGAAGAATGTCTCGGAAGGAAGGGCCTTCTTCACGGGGTCCACTTGGACGTTGGCTGGCCACGCTGGAGGGGGGCCTGCGACCGCGCGGGGCTCCTCCCTCTGCAGAGCACCTCTCCAGAGGCGGCCCGGAGCCATGGGGGTGGGGGTGCCTTCCAGCACGACCGTGAGAACTCCCTCGAGGGGAGGTCGATGGCGGATGGAATAGAAGTGACGTGGTCTCATCCCGACTCCCCTCCCCCTGCCCTGGAAGGCAGCCTGACTCCCAGGTCAGGACAGAAGGGCAGGGAGAAGGTGAGGCCTTTCCTCTGTCCCCTGGTCCCCCGCGTGGCCGTCACTTGCTTCCCCAGCACAGGCCACGGGCTCCTGAGAGTGCACGTGGTGTCCTTGGAGGCGCAGAGTGCGGCCTTCCCAGGCCGGGGCTCCCGTGAAGCCTGAGCGCACGTTCACGGTGGCTGCCATGCGTGTCCTCCTCCCCCAGCGGCGGCTGGCCGGGCTCCGGTGTGCGGCCCAAGGCGGCCAGCTACCTGTGTCTCATCAGAGTTTGGACGACGAAGTCTTAGACTGTGGCTGGGCTCCGTCTCACCCGGACGAGTGGGCGTGTTAGTGGGATGCGCTGACGTAAAACCCGTGAGAAAGTCTTGGACGTTCACTCATGTTCCCCATTCAGCCAAAATGCCATGACCCCAGGCACTGTGTTAGACCCCGGGAAGCGGGGATGGGAGACGGGTCAGTGACCCCAAAGGCTGCGAGGAAGGCGGGGGTGTCAGACGGTGACGACGCGTGTGTGGGAGGAAGTAGAAGCAGGGACGCGGGGGCAAGGACGGCCAGCTGGGGCCCGGGTACCTGTCTGCGGAGGGACCAGGAAAGCCTCTGCGGAAACCGCGTGTGCTCTGAGCTGCGCAGGGCGAGGAGGGGCTGGCCGTAAATATCCGAGAGGGAAACATTCCTGGTGGGGAAGCAAGCGCCGGGTGCCGGGGTCGTGATCGGCCTCGGTCCGTCTGAGGAATAGAAAGCGGTGGTTGTGCCTGGAACCTGGGGAGCGAGCAAGTGAGAGATGAGCCCGTGGACGCGGGCGGCAGGCCTGCGGGGAGAGGCCCCGCGTCCCCCCGCGGCGCAAATCCCCCGCAGGACGGGACCACGCGGTTGTGCCGCTTGGAGTTCAAGGCTGCAGGACTATGTGCAGAGGCGGACGCAGGGGGAAGAGAATTCAGGGAGATCGTTAGGGGGTGAGCAGTTTTGCAGGGCAGGAGACGGCGTTGGCCTGGGCTCGGGGAGCCGCGGGGCAGGCGGGATGAAACAGATGGGTGCAGGGCACGCTCTGGGGCCGTGGCCCACCAGACGTTCCACCAGTGAACGACCTGGGTGCCTCCGGCGTCGGGGGGCGAGCTAACTGAACGGTGTTCTTATTTCCCGGGATGGTGAGAGCCAAGGAGGGCGCAGACTGGGCGGTGGGAATCCAGAGCTCACTTCCGCAGCAGCCGGCCTGCCTCCGGGGCCCGAGCTGGCGGAGGACGGTCAGCGGGGAGCGGCTGTCTGCACGGCATCGGCGAGGGAGGTGCAGGGGCGCGGAGGTGGGGGTGACCCCGGGGGTCCAGGGCGCGGATCTGAAGCCCCGCAGCGGCCCTGGACAGAGGACTGGTGTGCGGCTGGAGGTGGGGGGGGGGTTTGGTGCGGATGTGGTGGCTGGAGAAAGGGAGCGGAGGGACAGAGTCGATGGCTCTTTTAGGATGTCCGCTTTCAGGGTGGTGCTGTGCTGAGCGAGGAGGGGGTGGTGCTCGGAAAATCCCTGGAAAGGGAAGGAGCTCAAGATGGCCACGTCTGGGAGCTCGGCTTGGCACAAGGTAGGTTAAAAGTATGCCTTCTGGGGCACCTGGGCGGCTCAACCGGTGAAGCGTCCAACTCTTGACCTTGGCTCAGGTCATGATCTCATGGTTCATGGGTTCAAGCCCCGCAATGGGCTCTGTGCTGACAGCATGGAGCCTGCTTGGGATTCTCTCTCTCCCTCTCTCTCTGCCCCTCCCCCACTTGTGCTTTCTCGCTCTCTCTCTCTGTCTCAAAAATAAATAAAGGAACTTTAAAAAAGTATGCCTTCTGGCACATTCCAGAATTGTACATTATTGTGGAACTGAGGCCCAACGTAGGGTAGGATCTCATTTCCACCAGCTTAAATATGTCTCTGTCCCTCTTACAAAACAGCACTGATTATTATTTTTTAATTCTTGAAGAAATACATATTTATTATAAAACATTTGAAAAATGAAATAATATCTCAAAACCTGACTATCAGAAATAATAAATAGTAATCATACGGAATGTCTCACAGACACATGCACATCGTGCAATTTATTTATTTATTGTTTTTTAATGTTTATTTATTTTTGAGAGACAGAGAGAAACAGAGCGTGAGCAGGGGAGGGGCAGAAAGAGAGGGAAACAGAATCTGAAGCAGCTCCAGGCTCCGAGCTATCAACACAGAGCCCGACACGGGACTCGAACCCACGAACTGTGAGATCATGACCTGAGCCGAAGTTGGATGTTTAACCAACTGAGCCACCCAGGCGCCCCTGTGGGATGTATTTATAATTTTTGTTACATGATGCTTTGTCGTGGTTCTTACACTTAACATATGCTGTATATTTTCCTATGTCATTCAACGCCCCTTCAGGGGTGCCTGGGCGACTCAGTCAGTCGAGTGTCCGACTTCGGCTCAGGTCATGATCTCTCGGTTTGTGGGTTCGAGTCCCGCATTGGGCTCTGTGCTGACAGCTTGGAGCCTGGACCCCGCTTCAGATTCAGTGTCTCGTTCTCTCTGCCCCTCTCCCACTCTCTCTCTCTCTCTCTCTCAAAAAGAAATAAACTTAAAAAAATAAAAAACCCACCTCTTTGGAGGCATCATCCTTCTCTTTAAGGTTTAGGAAGCGGAAACACAGGCCGTGCCCCCACTTCTGCGGCTGCTCCGAGCTGTCCCCGATCCCTACCGTGTTTTATGAACTGTGGCGACACTTCCAACCTGGAAGGATGTGGTTCTTCGCAAGCATTGAGGTCACGCGGCCAAAGTCACAATTCAAGGGAGCCGACAGCCTGAGAACATTTCCCTGGAAACAGGCCCCGACCGGAGGGGAGTCACACTGGGTGTTTTCGCTCTCACTCTGTGCCCTCACTCTCGATGTGCTCACAGCCTCACACACACATGGGGGCAAGTCAGGTCGGCGCAGAGCAAAGACAGCGGGGCTCAGAGGGCCGGGCTGCTCCAGCAGCACCTGGACGGGATCCTTGGTGAAGCAAGGCTGACTTTTATGTTTTTGCTGCCCACCTGCGGCCGGGAGCTCTGGTTGGGTTCCAGTGGAATTAGTGCAGGGGGGAGCAGGGCGGTCCGGAAAGGATGGCCCGAGCCCAGGAAGCCAGCTCATCCCCCCACTCCCTGATGCTTTGGCTCCGGGACACGTCAGGTGGACCCTTTGAAGTTCAAAGCCTGCCAGCTTCAAGGCACACTGGCGAAGGAAATGGGTGTTTCTACGGCTGTCGTAAAGGTGAGCGTGTCCCCTGCACAGGATCTGAGGGAGGCGGCATCGTGGGGGAGGAAGCAGGCAGAGCTTTGCGTTTCAATACGGTGCATCTTATCATGAGTCATATGTGATTTTATTAGATCGGTTTGACCAGGGAAACAGAACTGCTTGGAAAAACATAGAATAAGTTGTGTGTGTGTGTGTGTGTGTGTGTGTGTAAACCACAGTGCTTTGCCCTGAGCCCGTCCACTTACCTAGCCCAGCACTCGGAGAAATGACACGTAAGGGAAATTAAATTCTCATTGTAATTTAACTTGGGAGGCCATGGGGAGCGCATAGCATCTTCATGAGCAGAGTCCTTCCGGGGGCGGTTCTGCTTCATTCTGCAGGGCTGATGAATCTGCAGTGTTCGACGGACTGATGTTCTCCAAATAAGGAGGAGCCGCACGCTTCCAGCAATGTGGTTGCTGAGGAGATCCTGTGAGGCTCATCGTCCTGAAGTGGGGGGGGGGGGCCCTTGGCATCCAGACAGAAAAACAAAGTCACCTCCAAGCTGGAGAGTGAGTAATTGCGGATTTCGTGAGAAAACGCGGGGTGTGGAAAGTGCAGCCGGAATCCGGTCCCCGCTGGCAGGTGTCCGGGTGAGGGTGCCGTGGGGTTCTCCGACATGTCAGTGCACACGGAAAGCGTCCACAAGGTCTGTTAGAAAGCAGGACTCAAACGGAGAATCTAGTCAGGAGCTTACTCCCAGGACCAAACGAGGCAGTGGTCATTCTCGGGAGGGGACGGTGGCGAGGCTGGCGCGGGCATGCGGCCGTGGGGTCAGCTTTCCAAACCTCCACGCGGTCAGGGCCACGCAGGTGGGTGGGGAGCGAGCCTGCTTGACTCTCCAGAATGGGGAGATTAGGGATGCAGGGGAGCGGCGAGGGCTGGGACGGGAAGCGGTGAGCTCAACACTTGATGGGGAAAGACAATAGGTATTGTCTAAACTTTACAAAGCAAGAAAGCGTTCTCAGTAGATTCCTTC
This sequence comes from Mungos mungo, assembly GCA_004023785.1. Lineage (NCBI taxonomy): Eukaryota > Metazoa > Chordata > Mammalia > Carnivora > Herpestidae > Mungos > Mungos mungo. Next base: position 13,591 of record PISW01011918.1, read on the forward strand.
CAGTTATACATGTGACCACAGGCAAGAATGAAGCTACCTCTAGGACTTAAAAGGAATCACGCAGGCTCACACAGACCTTGGACAGGGTCTCACCCGGATTTTTGGGGGAGCGCCAGAGTGTTGTTGAAAACGGAATGCAGGTAGGCTTTGAGTATCTAAGGCACTCAGATCTACATTTGCATTTAAGCAACTGGAAATCAAAGACATGTGCTGCAGTGTGGGTGGGGCAAAGCTCAGTGCAGTATTTTTGGAAGAGCATTCTTCGATAGCTGGCAAATGCAAGAATGCCACTTTAATTCCACGGATTCCAGGAGCTTAACTATACCGGGAATACATCGGACTTGTGCAGATCTTTGTCCCCCTCAAGTCACATGATTCAGTGTGACCATGTTCCCTCCACGATCATTTCAAAAATTAAAGTTCTGGGAACCGTAAGACCGCCATCGCCGAGGGACAGATTAAACAAGTTGTTCTATCCATAAGATGAATCTTAGACCACTTTTAAAAAATAAAAGTGTGGATCTGATTGTACTGATATTGATGTCATATTTTTAATTATAACACAAAATTGAAGAGTATGGATTACATAGAAACATAATTATTAAGTTGTATAAAGGGTGTGCGGATGTAAGATTTTACACGAACACCCATTTTATTAAAAAACACAAGAAAATGTCAGTCCTGGGTTTACCTCGCTTGGGGGGGGGAGGAGAATTTTATCTTTCACTTTACCTTTTGAAGTTTTGACAATTGGCATTTACTACGTATTTTGTTTTGTTTTGTTTTTATTTAATCTTTTCCCTCCTTTTAAAACTGCAGTATACTTGACACATGATGTTACATTAGAATCAGGGGCACAACAGTGATTCAGGTCTATGTACATTCCTCATGCTCCCTAGGTCCGTCCATGTCACTGCTGATGGCAAGGTCGTATTCTTTTTATGGCTCAGTTATATTCCATATCTATCTATCTGTCTGTCTGTCTATCTATCTATCTATCTATCTATCTATCTATCATCTATCTATTTCTATCATCCATCCATCCACCCATCCACCCATCCATCCATCTGGTATCATCTATCCATATCAATTATCTATCTATCTATCTATCAAAATCATCTATCCCCAAGTGAAACACCACCTATACTGTTCTACAGACCTCTTTTCTCCAACAACACTAACCTCGAATATCTTTCAAGCACATCTGTCTCATCCATTTCAACATCTGCCTGGATTTCCAATATGGTGGTAGCAAGATAAATTCTTGGAAAAGAGGAACACCTTCTTGAAAGATTGGGGACCAGTGACTTTGAACTTGCTTCCCAACACAAAGACGGGCTGGGTGCTGGTGCTCTGCACGGACGGGGTCCCAGGTGAGGGTTCAGCGTGTGGAGAGTTGGTGTGAGCCAAGCCAGAGCCCCGGGGCCTATGGTTTCCCGCAGCCCAGTGTGGACCCGGAGGAAGCCCCTTCCCGCTGCTCTCTTGATGGTGTCTCTTCCTTGTGCCCCCAAGCACCGTGTGTGTGTGTGTGTGTGTGTGTGTGTGTGTCTAGGTTTGAAGTCATTGTTACCCAAGCGATCGGAGAAGTTGTCCCGAGTCCACCTGCCCTGGGTAATTGGACAGCCGGGACCACCTCCCAAGCCGCTGAAGTCATTGCCTTGAGAACAGACGTGAGCTGCTCTGTCACCTCCGTGCGCTCATACAGCCCACAGCACGGAACCCGTGCCCCTTCCTCCTGCTGGCTCATGACCGTCGCGGGCCTGACCCCACCCCAGGGCCGGGGCATCCGGGAGGGGCCCTATGGGTCCCACGTCCAGCAAACCTGCCCGCTCCAGGAGGTCTCACCCCGACCCCGGGTCCCGGCCACGGGGCAGCTCGTCCCCTGGGAACGTGGTCCTGTGCCCCTTGGTGGCCAGGTCACAGTGCAACAGGCCACCGCGGGTCACAGCTGCTGTCGGGGTCAGCCGGGCACTCTTACTGGTTCCTGCTTTTGTTTCTTATCCTTACCTTTTCCAGCACTGGAATCAGGGCCCATTTCACATTCTGCCCAGAAGGAAGAGAGAGCCACGGTTGGGAGTCGGGAGGACCCCAGGGCAGGGGGGACGAGGCCTCGGCTCCTCCATCTCGGCGCCCTCCCTGCGGATGGAGAGGAGAGGAGGGGGTAGGCTGGCCTGCGGGGGCACCACTGCCTTGCAGGAGGCTTCTTGTGCCTGCCGCGAAGGGGGGGCAGGACCACCCCACACCCCCGAGCTCGTTTGCTGCCCCCGAGGGCCTTGAGGGCACGTAGGGGGTCCAGAGTAACTGCACTGTTCAGTTGTTTCTAAATCACTCGTGTTCAGGCTGATCCTTTTGTGTTTAGTGGGGACTTTTCTTGCTCCGTTTCCTGTTTCCCCTGCAGGTCCCTTCTTTGTAATTATTCCTGAATGTCGATCTGGCCCATTTTGCCACCATGCACCTTCGTCGTCTGGATGTTGGTGGCGACCTGGTTGCCAAGGAGCCTGGGGCCACACCGAATTTGCCTTTAGTTCCCCGAAGGGACGTGGTGTCGTCTGGGGGACAGGGAGGGATTTGCTCCTGTCTTGAAGGGCTCAGTGGTGAGGACTCCCCAGGGCCTCTGGGGACCTGAAAGTTCATCCCTCTCCACGTAAACCTGTGCTCAGCCTTCGTGAGCACCTGCCTCCCAGGATGCGTGAGGGGAAGAGCAGGACCCCTTGTCCTGCAAGCAGCACACTCACGTCCCGGAACGCAAGGGAGGCTGGGCCCGTGGTCTAACTACGTGCAGGGGAAGGAAATATGGTATGGGTGTCACGATCACGACACGGACCAGAAGCTGCGGGCGTAAAGTCTGGCTCAGCCCGATCTCTTCACGTCTCCAGGTCCTTTTTCCTGGGCTGCCGAGTGTGGAGGATGGGGTGGGGGGGTGGGGGACAGCATAGGGCCCGTTCTTGTGGGTTGAACTGCTAATCTTCCACACCCAGATGAGACTCCCCAGCCCAGCCTGGCTCTCAGGCTGACCCCGAATGCACTGAGGCAGGTGTGGACCATTTCAGGAGAGCGACCTTGTCCCTACTGGTGAAGCTTCTGGAAGGGTCTGTTTGTCAAACTTTCTGAGCAGCACCTGCGGACATGCGTGCTCTCTTGCTGCCCTTGGGGTGACCAGGGCGGTGTCCGCTGAGCATATGCTGGGTGGAGCCTGGGCGAAGGTGGTGAATGAGTGAGGACACCTGCCCGCCACCGCCTTTAGTCCCCTGCAGACAGCTGCACCAGCTGGCCATGTGACAGTGCTGTCCCCTGGTGTCCTCTGCTCACCAACACTCAAAGACCAGCAGACACGCTCTCCAATGTGAATATGATTCTTCAGTTTGGGTTTATACACAGATCCATACTGCTTTCTTTTCCCAACATAAAATATATCTTCGGTGTAGAAATGGCTTACAAGCACATGTAAGTACAAAGAAGACAAACCAATGATTACAATCCAACCCCCTGAGTTTCTGTGTGCACATATCCATGACCGCTTGTGTCCAGGACATGGCTTCTTCCGTAGTTTAAATGATAAAAGTGGTGGCACAAATGGGAGAGGCACAGAAGGCAACATTCAATAATTTTAATCGTCTCCCTCCAGCTCTGTTTTAAAAGGCTGGGAATCCGAAGTCAGCAGGCTGCTGGGAACCTCCCCCATGTCTTCTCTTCTTACCCCCGAGAGAGCATCTCCACCCCCCACACACAGTGGGCGCAGACTCGGAGAGAGGGAGCCTTTCACGTCTTCATGAAAATTGAGGCGTGTCATGTGTCTTGTTCTGAGACTTCTTTCCACCAGAAGCGCCCTGTGAACTTTCCAATTCGATGCCTCGGAGCTGTCCTTTCTCTTCCTACTGATCAAATCATCTGTCACAACGCAGACAGTCATGACTGATTCCGACATCGTCCTGTCGATGGTCATTCGGGTGCTGGCTGGGCCTCGTGGCGCCTGTTAGCTGCCCATCCAGCTGCCCCGTTTCTTGGTGACGTCTGTGTGGCTGACGCAGGGACAGTCGGCTCCCGAGGGATGTGCACCCACACGCTTGTTCCCCTGCAGAGCCCCCTGCCTCTCCCCACCCCCCAGGCCCAGTCAGGGTGTGACCTCACTCCTTGTGAATTTTCTCTCCATCAGATCCCGTCCCTGGGTGCGGCCACCCCTTCCCCTGCTCTATCCTTCCAGGCTTTACAGAAATAAAAGATTTCAGGGAACACGTTCCTATACAAAGTCTGTTTGGAAAATTCATGGGCTTTTGAGGGGAAAGGGCTCTGCTTCTTTTTCCTCAATAAGGGGAGAAAACCAGGATGATTAATCTAGGTGAAATTAATTCTTCCAAATTTCTCTTTTGTTCAGCAGAAGTGTGGGCCTGGTGAGAACATGATGTCACGCCTTGGCCCCTGCCTATTTCCTGCCACAAGTGGCCGGGCTCCCACGGGTTTGCCACAGGCCCTTCCCAGCGGTCTCCCTGGGCCCGGACCTCCCCACCCCCGGCTGCTCCGTTCCCATCTGCGAAGGTGACGTTGCCAGGTTTTATTGGTGCTTTCCTTTTAGGGTAAAATGCACCGAGGTAGCAAACCTTCATTATTCTCCACTGTTTTCCACTTGGAAAAGGTGAAGGTCAATATTTTAGATTTTTAAATGAAAATGTCCTGTGGCATCGCTAACACACAGGCCCTTAGAGGTGACCCCACAGGGTGGTGTTCCCACAGATGGCCCCGCGGTGGCCCCCACTCACAGTGAGCAACACCTCTCACGCCGGTCACCATCCACTGCCCTGAACATTCATGATGTCACAGTTCCCTCATTTACTCATTTAGTACCTGGTATCCAAGGAGTCAAAAGAACAGAAAACAAGAGTTCATATTCACAGAGATTAGAAGGCATTGCCCCCATAGAAAAAGATTCTATGGACAGAGAATTACTGACATTGGTCAAGAAGGAAGATGAAATATAGATATTTTCAGACATGAAAGCAAGACCTATCTGCTTATCCATCCATCCATCCATCCATCCATCTGTCCATCCATTATCTACTGATCAACTGTTCATTAATCCATTATGTATCTGTATCTATCAGTTAATTTATCATCTGTCTTTTTATCCATTTATCCATCTGTCTATCACCTATCATCTGTCTATCTGTCTATCCATCCAACACAGGGGAGAGAAGAGAAAGGAAAAAGAACTTTCTTAATGCTTGGAAACGTTCTAGGGAATTTAACAGATGTGTTGAAACTTTTAGAAAGGCTACTGAGAAGTGCCTGGAGCACCGAGCAAATAGAAACTCCAGGCGATTTTCAACCTCCAGGAAACCCGTAAAGGCTGTGCGAGAACGGAGGCCGTCCATCCACGCAGCAGAAAACAACGTACGTGCCGTGTGACTAACGCACACTGGGAGGTGGCGGTGGGTGCGGGGGTGACGTGAGAGAACGGACTCTCTCCGCCTTTAACAGCAAGTCAGTAAGATCCCCTAAAATGTTGACTAACCAAGAAATAGTAGGATGGCGTATTACACAAATATACAGAAATAAATGCCAGGAGAGTCTTTATAGAGATTGAAAACGTGTTCTTCTAGGAAGTAGGGAAGGTTTGGGCACGGAGCCCAGCGCTTTTTAAAATAAGCTACTTAGATCTCTTTGATTTCACTATGTGAATGTACTTGGCTAGAGATAGAAACCTAACGCACTAGCAGAGAGGCACAGAGAGGGATGTGTACACACAGCTCCCAGGGGCTGGCAAAACGTGAAGGGATTTCGTGTTGCCTTTTTACTCGGGAGCCTGGCCTGTGGGGTTTACACTCACTCTGTCGGAGCCAGGAGGAAGCCCTTCTCGTCCTTGGGGCCATCTGGACTGTGACCCTGTTTTTGGAATCCTTCTGTGACGGAAGCTCACCGTGCTGAGCCTTGCCCTGCTCATGCCTGCGGTGAGGACAGACCCCCCCTCCGCCATGGTGTGGGGAGCTCAGAGGGCCCTGGGAGCCCTGTCAGCAGAGAGAGACGTCTCCTGTCCTTTGGATGAAGCTGCCGCTCTCCACCCAGGGACGTAACCGGTCGTGCACAGTGAGCTGTTACGGGTTGTCGGCCTCACCCCCTCCCTCCCCTCCCCTCCCCATCTGCTGGTCTGAACCCTATCCCATGGCTGCTGCCAGGCCTGTGGGAAGGCTCGCCTCCAGTCCTCTCTCAGAATCCTCCCACTGTCCTCCCCACAGGGAGACACAATGTGTGTCATGGGAAGGGACTCCAGCCCACCAACTGCCCCCTCCCAAACTTGCCTTCGGAAGTAGGGTGACCGGTGACACACAGAGGAGCCATTTGGGAGCAAAAGAGCAAGCAGAACGTGAACGTCAGGGCTGGTGAGTCAGAGACAAGACTGGAGACCCAGGCCCAGGAGGGGGTCCTGCAGGGTGACGGAGGGTCTGTGGCTGACGGGGGAGGGGTCGGGAAGGGGTCCCCACCCCACCCCCCGACACCAGCAAATGAGTGCATCGCATGTGATTTGTGATCTGGCTCCTCCGGGGTCTGGGGCCTCCGGCTCCTGGCCGCTTCTCACTCTCAGACCTGACTAACGGGACTCCCCTGGCCTCATCTGGGTGACAGCAGCCCGTGACTGGGAGGCCGAGGAAGTGGCCCGTCCAGTGAAGGCCCATTTAGATACATGTATAAAGACCATGTCGTAGCACAAGAGGTGAAACTGCAGGCCTTTGCAACACTCACCCTTTGTTTTAAATCCAAGCCTATTTTGAAGTATTAATACAGCCAAACATTTTTTTTATTTTTCGTGTTTGTAAAGTTTACTTATTTATTTTGAGAGAAAGAGAGAGTGTGAGCCGAGCCAGCACAAAGAGAGAGGAAGAGAGAGAATCCCAAGCAGGCTCCGCACTGTCAGCACAGAGCAGATGTGGGGCTCGAACCGCAAACCCTGAGATCATGACCTGAGGGGAAATCAGGAGGTGGATGCCCAACCGACTGAGCCCCCCAGGCGCCCCAGCCAAACATTTTTTAAAGAGCGCAGGAGACTAAGGAAGCTGGCCGCCCCGCAAGCGGAAGCAGGTGCACGGGAAGTGGGTCCCAGGAGCGGAGCTGGCAGAAGGTGACGGCGGGACTCCAGATGCACAGTCTGGAGCTCTGGTGGCGGACAGGGTTGTGGGCAGCTCTGTGCCCACACTCCCTCCTGGGACCTTGTCTGGGTGAAGTGAAGACATCTCTGGGCCAACGCTAGTCAGCAGCATTTGAGCAGAGACTTGGTGACGTGGAAATACAGACACAGGAGCTCCAGACTGAGGGGGGCAAAGAGCAGGGGCCACCACGGCCACAGGCCTGAGGTTTGGGAAACTCACTTTGGGAATGAGTGGAACAGAGTGCATGTGGAAAACGTGGAGATAATCCAAACGACCCCAAATGTCCCCTCTTACTCCCTCCAATGGCAGGTAGGAGTCTGTTCAACAGGGTACAATCTACAAAGCCAAGTCCCCATATAGATGATGCATAAAAGGTGCTCGGAGATCCGGAGCTGACACGGGGAAGGGGAACCGTGCGGGAAGGGTGCTCGGAGACCTGGGGGAAGATCACGGAAATGGAGTCAGGAGATCGCCCATCTGACCTCTCCGACACCGGCGTCGGTAGGTGGCCTCGGCAGGGCTCATAGGAGCCTGGGCATGTCTGCAAGGGGGGCTGGCAGGCAGGAGGCCACGGCTTCCTCCACGAAGCTACTGTGATCGGACAGTGGCTGCCTGTGGGCGCCGATGCCCTGCAGAAGAAGGGAAGGGCCTCTGCTTCTGTCCACCGGAGACACACGCGGCCTCCGGCCCCCTGGACTCAGGCCAGCTCGATCCCCAGACCATCCGGGCAAGGGGAACGTGGGACGCAGGACTTGAGCTTGACCGAGCTGAGCGTGGAGAAGGGCAGCATCACTGCGCTCAGTGGAGAGCGCAGGGCCCGTGTGCACCTCCCCTCACGGGCCACGCGGGCTGCCCGCCTCACGCCACCGTCCCACCCCGAGTCCCGCCTCAGGTCCAGGTTGAACATAGGGCAGAGGCTAAGTTTGAATTAGAGCTTCTTGCCACCTGTCCTCGATCCCTGTCCCGTGTGGCCTGTCATCTCTGATTATGCAGCTGGGCCACTCCTCACAGGCACCCTCCCCCCCCCCCCCCCGTGTCCTCCTCTGCCAGAGAGCACCCGCTCTGTGATGTCGCTTCTGGGGGGGCTGATGTTAAAGTGACCGTTGCACTGGGGGGTCACCGAAGCAGGGCTCAAAGGCTCTGAAAAATGTCCTCCAAAGGCAAACTCCACCAAAAAAGAAAGGTACCTCTGTGCCAGGTCCTGACTGGTGGGGACGTTTCCCAACCTTATTCACTCACGGGTGAGGGTCCCACAAGACGCGGAGTGTGCGTCTGTGGGGTCCCTGTGGCTGGGGAGGCGACGGGCAGGGGAGCAGGGATCGCTGTGTGCTTCCGGGGGATTCCTTACACCCGCGAGGTCAACGGGTGACTTCGACCACCGGCAAAGACTCCGAGGTCGTTGTCTGCAAAAGTGGCCAACTCAGGGCTTCATGACATCCAGGTCTCCACTGCCAGCAGGGCTCGGGGAGGCGAAGGCGGGGGGCTCGCTCTGCTCTGACGCCCCTGCTCGGCCTTCCCTTGGCTTTCCATGGCTCCCATGTGCTCCCTTCTGGGACACGCCCGCGATCACGGAGCTCCGTCATGGGCTTGCTATGTTTACCCAATGTTAATTCATCTGCCAAGATAGTGAGCTGCTTCATGTCCCCTCGGGCAGAACAGAGCTGGGGGGAGCATGGGTGCAGGCGCATCCCCTCCCGCTGCAAGCCCCGGTTCCTGGAGGGGAGAAGATCTGACGTCGTAGGGAAAGGACGGGGCCAGACAGCACGCCTGGTCACACACAGGCAGTCCTGGAAATGCCTGTTCATCGTCCCTGTGCCGCCCACCGCCGTATGGGGTCGCCCCTACCTGCTGCGTGGTGCAGAGCGGCTGGTCCGCAGGAGCTGCTCTGACGCCTACTTCCTGTCCCTGGAGCCATCATGCCGGGACATCTCCTTTCTGCCTGTGTTTGCGACGCTGGTGGGCACGGAGGGCGCGGATGGGTGCTGGGCGGCTGGTCTTCGGAAGTCATGACAGAGCTGACGTCACATGTCCCCGCGCCCAGGGCTCCTCTGCATCTTGGGAGCCAGCAGCCATTCTGAGAGCACTTCTTCTGCCCCTAACTAAGGCCCCGCTTTTACTCTGAAGGAGGTGCGCGTTGTGTGGCCTTCTGTCCACGGAGGCCCACGGAGGCCCACGGAGTAGCGTCTGGTCCGGAGGCTCTGCAGGGGTGGCTGTGGGCGCAGCCGGCCTGCTGCAGTGGGCTGTTCACAGCTCACTCGCTCATTCAGCCACTCAGCGCTTCTCGAGTGGCTGATGGAGGTGCATCGGGAACATTCTTGGGGGGAAAGCCTCGTCCCTGGCCCCAGAGGGTCAGGGCAGCTGGTCGGTGGGCTGTCGGGTGTAACTCCGCGGAATGAACTGGGAGGGAGGTGGGAGGCTACAGATCAGAGGTTCCCGTGACCCCCTCCTCGGGTTCATCAATTGGCCAGAGAGGCTCACAGAGCTCCTGGAAACATCCTACTGCCTAGATCACTGATTGATTATGAGACGACAGAACTCAGGAGCAGGACGGAGAGACCCGCAGGGCGTGGCATGGGGAAGGGGCGCCGCCGCTCTCCCGTGTCCCCAAGTGCATCATCCCGGAAGCTATGAGAACCCATCCTGTTGGGTTTTGATGGAGGTTCCATCATCCAGGCACGGATGATTGTACCACTGAGCACCCGTGAGTGAGTCAGCCCCCAGCCCCCGCCCATCCCCAGAGGTCAGCGGTGGGGTTGAAAGTTCCAACCTTCTAATCATGTGGTTGGCTGCTTTTGTGACCAACCCCACCCTTAGTGGGGGGCTCAAAGTCACCTTGTTAACATAATAGGACAGCTCTGTGGCTCTCACCATGTAGGGAAGCCCAAGGGTGTCAGGAGCTCTGGCCAGGAGTGGCGACAAAAATCAAGTATTTCTTACGATAAATCACAGCATCACAGCGCTGTCCTGTTTGTGACTGTGTCCAGCACCGCAGGCAAGGGCAGTGCGCAGTCTGTCTGTCCCCAGAATCTACGCAAGGGGCAGCGAGCCCCTGTGGTCCTGGGACACGCAGGGATGGGCCTGGTGCACAGCGGGACACTGCTCTGCAGAACTTGTCGCTGCGGTGATGGCGGTTTCAGGCCCTGTGGTCACACGCCTTGTCTCAGAGGAGATGGGAACCCCACAGAGGCGCTGCAGTGCCGGAGCCACGGCATGTGGACAAGGAGACGGACAAGGACGGCCGTTGTGGTTGGAAGCACCTTGAGCGCACGCTGCCGCCGCGAATTTCATCTCGTTGCGCACACTCCCACCACTGGGCTGATTGGCGCCCTCTTCCCATTACACAGGGAAGGGACGGGGGCGGGGAGGACGGGGGATGTCCGGGCCCCACAGCTGGCGCACTGAGGAAGTGATGTGGGCGGCCGCCTGCCCACCTTCGCCCGTCACCCCTGGGAGCGGCTGTGCTGGCTCCCGGGGTAGGAAAACCAAGAGTATGTCTGCCAAAATGCACAAGCAGGCCCAGGGCCCCTGGTCCTACTCATGGGGCTGAGTGCTCCTAGAAAGAGCCAGAATGGGAGCCATTGCTCTACGGCTCTGCCACGTGACCTACCCACTTTCCCGGGGTCCACAGCTACTGATTAGGACCGGTAGAGATCCATAGCTGTCCGTCAGCTCTGGGGAAGGGCTGGGTCAGAGTGGGGGAAACTAGTGGTTTGATTCCACATGTGACCAGGCCAAGGGGGACAGTGCGGGGTCCCCAGGCACACTCCTGCTCCCCACAGACCAGACCTGTGTCAGGACAGCCAGCTCAGCTGGGACAAGACAGGAGCTCTGGCCCTGGCCTCCTCACAGCTTCAGACCCACCACCGAGCCCGTGCAGTGAGTTGGAGCCCACCCCCCCCTCGGGGGCTGTCCCCCCGGAGTCCTCCTGAGGCTCAGTCCACCCTGCCTCTCACGTGCACACATCGAAGGGGCAAACCACTTGCCCTGTCGCAGCCACACCTGCACCGTCAGCCCCAGGGCCCCTCCCTCCTCCTTCCCATGGGTCCTTGCTCTGTGTCCTCACCTGCCGGGGCCCCCTCCGTGAACTGAAAGCAGACCCTCCCCCAGGCCTGCATTCCTTTCTCAGCCTCTCCTCTCGGGGGAGGCTGGGCTGGCGGGCTCCTTGTTCCCCTATACCACGTGGGGGAACATGCCTTTCAGCTAAACTATCCCCCTTTGCTGCTGCCACCTTCCACCTCCAGCGGTCCCAGCCAACTGAGAGACTGACCAACTGCTGAGGCCATCGCTTGGTTCTGCCATTGCTTCTGGCTCCCGCACCTCCATCACTGCTAACGTCAGGATGCACTTTCCGCCACATTGTCCCCACTTCCCCTTGGCTGGTCCCGCTCTTCCCACTAGGGCCATCTTGGGTTGACACTCACTTCCCTTCACTCAGCCCTTGCTGTCACTTCTGTCTGTGTCCAGATTAGAGTTCATGGGTTCTCTTTTAGTAACACATTTGCTAACACCCTGACCTCCCTTGACCTGCTTCTTATCAAGCCTGATAGGCAGGACACCTCTACCCTGGGTGAACCAAATATTGACTTGCTTTGTTTGTGCAGCCGGGAAATGAAAACAGTTGCAGAAAACCAAAAACAAAGTAGGTTTCTGTCACTGTAGACTGGAGATCAACTCCAAAGAACATCTTGATTTTACCCTGCCACATATCCGACCAAGGATCATATCCAGGACAAAGAACTTGAACCTTTCAACAAGTGAATGACGAAAAATCAAATTCTAAAAGAGAAAAGACTTAGATGTCCACCAAGTACGATATCCTCATGGAAAATAAACACACCAACAGGTGCTCACCACCACTGTGCGTCAGGGAAAGGCAAATGAAAGAACAGTGGCCACCATGACATGTGTCAGGATGCCTGACGGAAAACAACTGGACCTCACATTCCGAGAGAATGAAAATATTAGATCCACCTGGAAAACTCTTAGGCAGTTTCAATAAAATTAAACATCTTGTGTATCCTGTGAGCTGGCAGTTGGCGCCCAGGTGTATACTTAAGAGAAGAGAATGTGCATCTCCACAAAAACTTGTCCATCAATATTCACCGAAGCTGTATTCATTGTAACTAAAAACAAAAAATGGCTCCCGCGGCCATCCGCGGGAGAGCAGATAAACCAGTCCAGCCAGCAGACCTTCCTACAAAAGTAGGAAGAAAAAAGAACAAGTGATAACACCAAGGCGGCCTGGGTGAGTCTCCAAAGCAGAGGTTAAGGGAAGAGGCCAAATACAGAAAAGCACAGGTTGTGTGATAATTCCATCAGTGAAGGGTAAGAACCCGCAAACTCATCAATGCATAGAGGGCTCAGAGTGATGGCGACCGCCCGAGGGGGTGGCTGAAAGTTGACTGGGGAGGGATGTGAGAGAACTTTCTGGAGAGAGGGAAATGGCCTACAGCTTGGCCCGGGTGGTAGTTACATGGGTGTATACAACTGTCGAAATTCATGACACTGTATTCCTAATTTGTGCATTTTATTCCACGTAAATTACATCTCACTGGAAAATAAACCCTGCCCAGTGGTGCCGTAGTTCTGGGTTAGCTTCTACCAGCAACGAACGAGAGATGTGTTGTTCAACATCTTTACAAGCGTTTCGTTTTTAGGTGTGTTTTGTTTTGTTCTGTTTTGTTTTTGGATTTTAACCATCGTAATGTGTGCTCCCAGAACAATCTACCCAAGAGGTCAAGGCAAAGGTTACAAGACCTTTATGACCTAGACTCAGGAATCACTTGTGCAACTTTCTGTTGGTCTCATGGGTGACTCACTGTGGGAGGGAGTCATGTCCATGAGTGTGAAGACCAGGAGGTGAGTCAATGAGTGTCAACTGGAGGTTGGCTACACATTCCCATGTATGAATTTTTTTTCAGATCTGGTAAATGCGCTGCACCAGAATTAACTGCTATTAACGGCAGTTAACTGAATTAGCTGCAATTTCTCCCAATTGTATCGGGTTTTTAGGGTGTGCATGTTGGGTTGGCTGACATATTGACTGTCTCCCTGATGAGGTAAGAACCAAGCTTTACCGGGGACTCACGGCTTCAGGTAATCTCAAGTCTGACAAAATTAAATGCAGGCTTCTGGGACATGCAGAATGGTTCCAGAAACACGGGTTCTTGTTCTCGGAGCTTGTAACTGGCTTACTAACTCTGGTGCATGTGAGTTCAGGTCCTTGATCAGCCACACACACTTGGCCTTTTCAACAAGGAGCCACATCATGGGTTTGGCACTGGGGAATTCAAATTCTGGGATCTTCAAGTTCTACATCCATTTCAGTGAAAGGTAGCCCGGGTTCACACACACGAATGACACCCAGGCCCCCAGATCCATAGTGCTGATACCAAACAGAATAGGTTCTGAGCAGGGGGGGGGGGCGCTTTACTTTCTTTGCACTTTTGCTTTACAAGGACAAGATAATTTGGTTTTGGTCTTTACTTCCTTTGGTCTTTGGGGTTGAAGTCATCCAGAGAATTTAATTTCTCCTGAAGAACTTGACAGTGAGAGAAAATGTTCCCTTAAACTGGGACATTTCTAGGTTTCTGTGAATTATTTGGGGATTATTTAAATGTTCTATTTCATAGTATTGAGGAATCTTGGTGACTTAGTTGAAGGCAGACATAACTGGTATAATGGATCTGCATTGGGTGCAGAGTGGTCTTGAAGTTAATCTAGATAATATCTCCTGAATTGTTTCAGAGCTTTGGCATCAGACTTGTCCTGTTTCTGTCATTTATGGAGGACTTCCTGTCCATTTTGATGATGATAGCCACCTTGTTTGCCTTGACTGTCTCAGCGTGGGCTCCCCCCTACCCCCCCGACCCCAGCACATCACTGCTTCCCGAAGTCAACTAATTCCTGGGGGGGAATCAGCCAGGCCACCTGACTGCAGACACCCCCCGTCAAGGTCAGCCTCACCAGCAGTGCACGCGCTGTTTTGGCCTGCTGACTCCTGACGTCTTTACTGGATGGCTCCGAACTCATGGTGAGAAGTGGTGATGACGTCTACTGGGAGTCCCGGCAAGGAGCCCGCCAGTGTTGAGTCTTTTCTGATTTTCTCCAACCCCCGTGACAGAGAGGGTAGAAACCACCAGACGCTGAATCGCTGGTCCCCGAAACATTGAGCACACAGGCCCATGTCCGTGGTCACACGACCTGCTTCCTCCGCTTGTCATCGGTGGCGCGCTGCCCCCTCCCATAGACCAGGCAGTGCCTCCTTCTGCTGAGCACCCCAGCACCTGGGGCCCCTTGTCCTCCCACACCCTCGGCTGGGTCCCTGCAGGAAAATGCGAAACAGTCTCAGCGTCTCTTATGAAACAGAAACGTGAGCAAAACGACAAAGCTCTCCAGGCACCATTTCGCACTGTGCGTCGACGGGGATTTCTCACGGGACATGTATGCGCTCTGCTTCTCCTCATTTTACCCCCAGGCCCCGGGCGGCCTCCCCAGCCTGGCATCCGCCCTCACCGCTGAGAGGCCGCGTGCGTCTGCGGGGAAGCTGTGGGGGGTGCCGTCCTCACTCCACGTCAGAGGCGCCCGGGGCAGCTGACCTCTTCCCTCCACGCTGCCGGCCGGACAAGGGAAGCGGCTCGGCTCTGGCCATCGGGTCTCCTGTGCGTCCTGCAAATCCAGTCCAAACACTGACCACAGGGCGGACAGACAAAGATGGGCTCCGTGCATCCTGGTGGGATCGACCAGCCCTCTAACCGCCGTGCCCTCCTTCGTGTGTGACGTCACAGACCCTTCTGTTTTTCATATCACCTCACATGGAGGTTTCGGTAACTTGTAAACGTATCTGTGTTCTCTTGGCTCCAGTGATCATTGACTTACAGACGACGCGCACGTCGGCATCACTACGCTGGACCGATCCTCGGAGTTTGGGGTGCGTACAGCATCAGCACCCAGTTATGTCAAAGACTCCGCTAGTGCAGGATGCCTGAAGGCCATGCTAAGATGTGTCCCTGGACACCAGAGACCCTCCCACACGCGCTGGACAGTGTGCCGCCCACGCCCACTGAGTTATGTGACTGGAGACCTGGCCGTCCCCCTGGTGTCCCCTGTCCTCACCCTTCCTGGCCAGCCCCCCTCTCCCTCACCTTCCCAGCCAAGCCTCTCCCTAGAATGTCTCTCTCGTGCAGTCTCTCCTGCCTTCCACATGGCCTGTCCCCCGTCAGCCCATCTTCCAGCACCGGATCCCCCAATCGTGTGTCTGCTTCCAGCGCTACTCCATCTCCCTGCGCAGTAACCACACGGCCCCCGACCAGGCCTGCTCTCATTCGTTCTCTGTGGCGTCTCCAGAGCCCAGCACTGTGCTGTCACCTAGAATGTGCAGGCAAAGACTTGGTTACCCCAGAGCTGGTCCCTTCCAGAGGGTGCACACCCCGGGCGGGAGGAGCCTTGCATATCCACAGTGCTAAGGGTGGCCTAACTTCTCAGGCCTCTTTGTTCCACAGCTGGGACAACTGACTTAGAGACGCAGCCGTGTCTCCTCTAACCACGTCCGCGCTGGGCACCTCCTGGATCAGGCCCTCTGGGCAGATAGAGGACAAGTGCACGGGGCCTGTATCGGGGGCGCAGACGGCTGCAGGGAAGTGCCCCTTCACGTGGCTGGGTCCCGCAGCAGGTGCACATAAGAGGGAAGTGGAGACGGAGCATGGACAGTCACCTGGAATGTTGGACTGTCCTCTGGCAAACGAAGCACCCAGCATGGCTTTCAGTTTGGGAAACGGGAGGTGGCCTGGGTACCAGCCCCACGATGACCCAGCACTCCACACGGTCCCAGGAGTGCCACTGACACCCTGGGCACGCGGCCGGTGGTGGTCGCTCCTTACCGCCAGCAGCCCCGCCCACCTGTATCTTGGTTCCTGGGTCACTGGGTCACGTTGGTCAAACAACAGGGAACATATGGGTCACGATGTCTTCTCTCTGAACAGACGTGGCTTGTCATCATGACTGCTATACGGTGTCCCCCCACTGTAAGTGCTGAAGTCACCAGGAGTCACACTGAGTGGCCCCACCAGCAGGTACATTTCAGGGTCGTCCTGTGCGGTGAGCCTGGCCTTAGTGGGTGAGGGGAGATGGGGGCAGGGGCATCACAGGCTTGCCGAGGGGCTGGAGGCTGGGTCTCTGTCTGCAGGCAGTGGCACAGCACCAGGAGAGGACCATCGGCCCCCGGTCCAAGGCTAGGGCAGGAGCGAGGATTCGCAGCTGCCACAGGAGGTGCACTGGGGAGGTGGCGTCCTCAGGGAGCGCCCGCGCAGGAAGAGGAAGGGGGGACCATTCACAGGAGAGAAGCGGCTGGGTGGGGGGTCCTCACTGGAGATCGGGAAGGGAGCACTTGGAAGGTGCGTGGGCCCTAGGCGGGAACGCTTCCCCTGTCAAGCTATGCAGAGCTGTGACAGTTTTGAGTTCAGGCCGTGGCACATTTCTAGGGAAGCAGTGCCAACAGAGGCGAGGGCCTTGCCCTGTGACCAAACTGTCCCCAAAACAAGTGAGTGGACTGAGCTGACCCCTCACGTGCCGAGACAGAATGTTTCTGTTTAGTCACACCGTGGGTCACTGACCACACATGCTTGTACACGTGGGGGCTGGGAGGTGATGCCCCCTCCGCTCTAGAGTCCTTGGCCCACCCCCTCCTTCTTTAACTGTCAAAATATAAAAAGACATGGGCACCCATGGAATCTTCCTTCTGAGCCTGAAGCTCATTTCCCGGTTGCTAGCTTGTGTCCAAGCGTGGAGAAAGGTTGCTACAGGGAGGTCATGTGAGGGAGAAATGTCTTTTCCCTGGAAAGCCTGTTGCGATGGCTACCTTCTTCCCGGGCTCGGTGGGCTGCCTGGCCATGAGCTCTGCTCCCGTGAGCGGGGACTGGGTCCTAGACACACAGGGGCCGTGATGCGCCTCCCATCTCAGGGTCCCGCCTCACGCACACAAATGTAGACTCTACCCGGAGACGGACAGGTGGGAAGCCGGGAGAATGCCAGAATTTTCCAAGCAGCAGCATCTGGTTGGAGAAGAAACACTGGGTCACATGCCACCATGGCCCCCACCCTCTGGGAGGGTTCACCCACTTTTTACTCTACCTTAGCTGCTGAATCCCACCACCTACCTGTCCCCTGGCTCTGGGCTGTTTTCATTCTACATTCAGACGGCTTTGGTCTGCATCGTGGGGGAGCCCTAATTCCCTGAACATGCAAGAGTCAGAGACAGACAGGGGAGAAGGGACATGCTAACACGAGGTTGGCCGCCGAGGCACATTTCCTGGAGGAGGCACAGGACTGTCACCTTGCAAGCCCCAGTCAGCCTCAGTCGGGATCAGGGCCCACAGACCTGCACTCTGACTTCTCCGCCCTGCGTTTCAGGGCCCGTTCCCTGCCCGGCCCGAGCAGGTGCACAGCCCTGCCCTGGCCCCAGCTGGCCGCCGTGCCCCTCTGGGCCCCACTGCGCATGGCGGGGCCTTCACGCTTCCTCGGTGCTGGTCACGCTGGCTGGAATCCAGCTAGAGGGTGGGGTCCACCTTTGCCCTCCTGCTCTGAAATAACCCTGTGCGTGCGGGAGCCCACCGGGCGGAGGGCCTCGGGCTCTGACGAGGGGCTGCTGCCGGACATGCACATGGTTAGCCACAGAGGGCAAGGGGCCTGTGGGGTTCAAGCGAGACGTGCCCCAGCCAGGGAGCCTGGCCGGACAACTACCTACTTTCCACGTCTGCTCTTACCCCACATGGCCCACAATCTGTAGGAACAGCCATCTAAATGTACCCGTTCGTGGACGCTGCCTCCCTCCTGTCCGTTGTGACATTGCTCAGGGACGCTGGAAACCAGGACTTGTGTGTCTCAAGTGTGCATCGCCGTGTTAGGGCAGGCCCCTCAGGGTCTCTCTGAGCACCTCTGCTATGAAGTCTGTTGCTGGGAAACAGGCAGCAGGTCAGGGCGAGGGCCAGGCCTGAAGAGCCACGTGCCCGCTGCAGGGGCCCGTATGGCCTGTGCAGCCAGGAGGGACCCGACGTTAACGGGGCTGGAGGCCGGACGTCGGCCCCACTGGCCCAAGACCTCACGATGGCCAAGCTCTACTCTTCCAAAGCCCGGGTGGGAGTTTCCACACGGCCCGCATTTGAGCGAGGCTTTGTCATTCCCTAGTGCATCCCCAGTCACCTCACGCACCTCGAAGTCACGAAAACCGGTGACACGGGGCGTCTTGCCCCGGTTAGAGCTTCCTGTGCTCGCGGCTCCTGTCTACCTGTCCTCGCCTCGGGAGCAGCTGAGGTGCTTTAAAGCGCCTTCATTTCATAGTGGGGACGGAGCAACAGGGGACGGGCCCCTCCGATGTCCTGGCGGACGGGAGTGTTCTGTTTCCCTAACACTCGACACTTGCCCCCGGGGCCAGCGTTACAGACAGTCCCGCTGCATCAGGACACACGCCTGAGGTGACGTGTGTCCTGGAACAGGGGCCGGACAGCCACGCTTCTCTCCATTGGGGGTGCGCCAAACCGCACCTGCCTGCCGCTTCCAGAACAGCGCTCACTGTGAGCGTCGGGAAGCCCCGCTGGCAGAAGTCAACCGTCCTCGGCTGAGCGGCAGCTCCCCACCGGCTGCCTCTCACCCAGGAGGCGTCCTTCGGTCCTGAATCGTCGGCTGTGGCTTATTGCACGAGGGGCAGTGCAGGGCTGGGACCGATTCTCATCAGCCTGAGGCCAAAACAACCCCCAGCTTCCTCATTGGAGGAAGGCAGGTACTCCAATGAGAAGAAGCAGCGGAAACGGAACATAATTTATCACAAGCTGGGCGGCGGCACAGAGACCCCTAGGGGCTCCTGGAGAGCGTAGGGGTGTATCGGAGGGAGGCAGGGAGCCAGGGCGCACCTGCCAGCACAGGAAACCCCGGCCAGTCTCCGCTCCTCCGCATCTGCAGCTTGGACTCAGTAACTCGGGCCACGGGGGGACGCGGCGGCGGCTCTGTCCGGTCTGGGATGAGCCGTCGGCTGGAAGGAAGCCGCGTCACAGCAACCCCGTGGGGGACCGGGCGACCCTAATATCGCATGTGGACTGAGGACGCTGGAGAAGCTGGGCTCTGCGGTAGAACTTCCGGAAGGCGGACCTTGTTAGAGCTGCACCCTTCCCCCGTGAACGTTTGTCGGTCATCCTGGATGCGTTTGGAAGGGTCAGGAGGTCAGTGTGCTGCCCCGTGTCTCCTCCTTGTTCTTTCCGAGGTCAGAGTGCAGAGGCTGGAGGACGCGGGGCGCTGTGCCAAGGTGGTGAAACGCCGTCCAGCTCCTGTCCCTCTGTTGGCTCTTGTGACAAGGAGCCCATCACGGAGCTGTTTCTTCTCGTAAACACGCCCGGAAAGCAGGGTGGACGGCTGTCCGCAGCCAGTGGGCGGACTGTCTGTACCGAGTGGCAGGCAGTCAAGGGGTGCGAGGTCCCTGCCGTGTCTTGTGGTCACCACGGTCCTGGTGCTGGGCACGTGCCGCCGCAGCCTTGTCCCGAGCCTGACGAGTGACGGCGTTCGTGGGGAACCTTCCTGTCCTCACTCGTGTCTTCCACCATGTCAGCGTAACTCCTGCTATCATCCACGCTCTCTGCCTCCTCTCTGCCCTCGCCTCTGCCTCCTCCCCACCCTCTTCTGCGGAAGGTCTGCATCGATGGCCCGGCGCGCCGTCTCTCCAAGCTGAGATTGTGCTCGTGTTTTTTGTGACTCTGTGGACGCACAAAGTTGAGAGTTGTGTTGAACCCCACAAATCAAGGCTGTCTTCTGGAGCACGGCAAACGCCATGCTGGGTGCTGCCCCGTGGACCAAGGAGCTGGTGTCTCGTGTCCACGGCCGGAAGGACCTGCCTGCGGCCTTGGGAGTGACCTCTGAAGCTGGCCCTCCCCACGCCAACCTGGAGAGGAGCAAACCCTGGCCAACCCCCTGATTGCAGCCTGGGCGTGACCTTGAGTCAGAGACACCGGCCTGACTCCTGACCCACAGACACCATCGGATGAGAAATGGTCACTCTTTAAATCCCAAGTTCTGGAGAAACATTTCATGTGGTGACAGAGGAGTAATCCGACGTCTTGTGGAAAGTTTCCTCTGCTTTCCAGTGCGGCTGTTACCCTGGGGGGGGCCCTCACTGCAGGTACCCCAGGGGTGCACGCTCACCGGCGCACACGTGCAGGGAGGGGCACGCTCTCGGCGCACACTCTCGGCGAGGGGGCACCCTCCATCTGCGCACACACGTCTGAGGCAGCCTTGAGACCCCGCGGTTGTTCAGCCTACCACGCGGCCCTCAAACCGCCTTTGTAACAGACCTGATGGTGATTTCAGCAGCAGGCACTGGTGCCGGCCAGGACTGCTGCGACCAGTTCTAGTCACTGTCCCAGAGTGCCAAGGGCAGAGACTGACCTCCTCATTTACGGTCACTCGGCATTCCCTGTGCAGGATTCCTAAGCAGGAGCACCGTGCTTGTAGGGTGTATTTTCCAAAAAAGGTGGAAGCAATAGCTCCTGCCGCACACGGTCTTCTGCAAGGTGGACGTGACACTCCCCCACCCAGATGCAGCGTCTAATCCCCACCCTTGAACCTGAACTGCCTCAGGACACAGTGTGACCCGCTAGGATGTGGGAAAGTGATGCTGGGTGGCTTGCCGGGATGAGGGTGACAGGGCCGTGCCGTGTGCCAGGTCCTCAGAGTCCTGGCTTGAAGGGAAGCCAGCCTCCATGTGGGGTGTTTGGTTAGCTCAACAGAGGCCTGCACACACACATTTCCGTTGACCCTCCCAACTCAGCTGTCACCTGGCAGCCAGAGACACCTGCCACCCGAGCGAGCCACCATGAGCGGCGACCCTGGCAGCTTCCAGGGGACCTCAGCCTCCACCCCCTAAGGGGCCTCTCCTCCCAAATCTCAGACTCGCAAATCACAAGCAAAATAAAACTGCCTTTTAACGATGCAGCTTGGGGCACTCGAACGTCTGCTCACGGGGACCCACAGCCGTTCCAGCTTTCCGGAGGTCACACGCCGAGATCTCAGGAGTGACAGAGAATAGACCCGGAGAGAAAGACTGTCCTTGGTGTTCGAGCGGAGGTTTGAGGAGCGGGTGAAGCTCGCCGCTCCCCCACGGCACAGGCGCGCGCATCCAGGCGCAGCGACGGGCCCACGAGTCACACACAGTTCCGCAGGAGCACCGAGTTCAGGGCAGGGCTGAGGGCCTCAGCAAGGGGGCGGGTCTGCCCAGACGAAGCGGATACCGCATGGGGACCGATTATTCAGAGTAAAGAATACTGCTTTTGTCTCGATGCCGGTGGGGAGCCGCCAGAGATTTGGGGGCGTGCTTATCTGACTGGTGTAAACATCCATTTGTCGGGAAACGACTCCTTGCCGATGGACTGAGGGGAAACAGAACAGAGTTACGGCTCCGGCAGCTTCTATTTGAGGCCTTGTGACTCAGCCGGTAGCGCCGCAGAGATTGCTGGGGCCTGTGCCCTCCTGTAAACACCTGTCACTTCCCTGCCACTTCCCTGCCCTGCAGAGACGCCGGCTGATGAGGCCACGCGCATGGAATGTGCGGGAGCTTCGCGGAGAAAGGACCCAGACGTGCTGCAGACATCGCTACCGTGACCCCCGCCGTCTGGGAGTCCGCTTTGCAGCAAATCCACGGGTCCACAGGCCAGAGGCTTCAAAATAAGGGAAAATAGAGGAAGGAGCCTGGCCCCAGAGAAAGCAGGAAGTCGATGCGGAAATGGCTGTCAGGTTAGAGATAACAGAAGCAGGATACGCTTGGTCATGAAGGGGGCTTCGTGCCCCCCGGAGGGAGGGACAGCAGTGGCCGTGCCGCTGTGCACAGACCGCCCAGAAGTGAGCCATGCCGGGGAGGGGCAGGGGGATGAGCAGGAAATAGAGGGAGGACAGCAGACAGGCAGGAAGTGGCAGAGACCGGAGGCTCGCGGGGGCAGCAGGAGGAGGCAGCAGCCGGGCTGTCCCCCAGGGCGTGGAAGGCGAGGAGGAGGGTGTGCGGTCCGGCCCAGCCTCCTCTCGGCCCGACTCTCCTGCAGAGGGTCCAGCCGATCGGGGGGCGGGCCTTCCTCTTCCACGATGTCGAAGGCATTTCTAAGCAGTGGAATGAACAAAACAGATGATGTAGGGGGAGTCGGTGGTGTGGCTGCACGGGTGTAGACCAGTGTGCATGGGCCAGGGGCCCAGGAGACAGGTTAGGAGCAGTAAGAGGAGGCCGCGTAAGACTAAAGAATGAGAGAGCGTCTCCATCACATCACGGTTCCCATCACCTGCTGGAGGTTCGTCCCTTCCCGAGTCCTCCGGAACCAGGTTGCCCCTCTTTACAACACACACACCCCTGCAGAAGCCCCAGTGCTCGTCTGTGGCCCCCACACCCACCGGAAGGCATCGGGTCCTGAGTGACAAGGGGAGGGGACAAAGGCTATGGGGGGGCTGTCCTATGAGGGTGGGCCCTGCTGCATCGCAGTGCGAAAGCTGGCCTCCCTGAGGTGAGCACCGGCGCACTGGCATGCACCCCGGACCCTGCCTGCAGTGTGGATGCCAGAGGGCTCTTGTGGTTTTCAGAAAGTGCTTCGCTGATCCTGTCCCCTCGCCCTGCCCTGCTTGAGGGGACAGTCACCTTCTGTTCTCGTCCCCAGGACCAGCACCCCTCCCCCCTGCTCCCTGTCTCCCTGCACCCCTCCCCCTGCAGTGGTGCTCCCTGCATGCCCGCACCCCCCC
>PISW01011919.1:0-36459 GCA_004023785.1 Mungos mungo
ACTCCAAACAAATAAACAAAAATCTCAAAGCTTTCAAAGTCCAGAAAAACCCTTATGTACAAAAGAAGAAGTCTCAGATTCCATCATACATCTGTCATGTCGAATGTTGGATTCATTGCTAGAAAACAATTAAATGTAGTCTTTACATCCCTGAGTAGAAATTAGAATTATCTAAGTGACAAAATGATGTAAAGCAAAAAAAATTTCTGGACAAGTAAGGAATCTGAAGTTTCCCCCTCACAAAGCTTCTCTTAGCACAGAGGGAAGGTTCCAGGTTTGGACCACAGGGTCTTGGAGCAGGGAGAAGGTTTGGAGATACATCCCATGCTGTTTACTCCACTTTGAGTGGTTACTGTTATCTGGGTTGAAGTGAGGTAGAGAGATAGGAGATTTGACAGATGTTGTCTATTGAAGTTGGCTACCTAGAAATGGAGGAGGAGCCACATGCCGACTTTATGAGTTTTTCTTTTTATGGTAGCCTCTCCCAATAGAGTAGTTGCCTCCAAGGGAAACCGTGTGGCTTTTCTGTGGTAGTGACTTATTTCATAAATTTAAATTCAAGTTTCATTCATATTCATGTCAAATCCCTGACTGTTCAGAAAATGTAAATCCAAATCTCTATTGAGATTACATATATGTGAGCAAGTTTTAAAAAGAACACTTGAAATAAGCAGATATCTTGGTATTTGTACCCGCAAAAGATCTGGAACCCCCAGCACAGTGGAGGACGGAGTTAGATAAGTGTCTCGCTGGGTCATTTCTACTAATCCATGTTAATTGCCTGCAATGGATGTATATTAATCAAAAATTAAGAGAAATTCTTAGATCTCACAAAGTCATAAAGGTTTGATAAAGCATAGTTTATATAACTTAAAACTTCTATAACTTCATTTATATGTTCTATAATAGTTCTGTTTATTTTTTTAAATTTTTTTAATGTTTTCATTTATTTTTGAGAGAGAGAGAGTGACAGCATGAGCAGGGGAGTGTCAGAGAGAGAGGGAAACACAGGATCTGAAGACAGGCTTCAGGCTCCGAGCTAGCTGTCAGCACAGAGCCTGACGCAGGGCTCAAACCCACGAACTGTGAGATCATGACCTGAGCTGAAGGCGGAAGCTTAACCGGCTGAGCCACCCAGGCACCCCAGCTCTTGTTTATTTCTGACTGAATTAGAACTAAAATTTCTTTTTGAGTTCCCAACTGATTTTGCATTTTTAAATCCAACTGTACACTACTAGCACCATCCAAAAGGCTGTGTCATTACTAAATACGTATTTGAAAGGGCAATTTTGTTCCTTTGAATAATTTCTCTGAATGTTATATTTTTTAAATTAATAGTGCCATATCCACAACTGATTAGAATGTGTCTGGCTTGTATTTATTTCTTGTTCTCTATTTCTCTTATAAACCATATATAGATGTTCAATCTGAGACAAAGAGTTTTAAAAATGTAAATTATAGTTTTTAAAATTTTTTTAGTCTCTAACTCAGAATTTCTTTTGTCATTCTAAGTAAGAAACAATTATTCTAGAATTCATAGAACTTAAAGGATCTTCAAAACAAAAATGATTTATGTAGACAGGGGACAGTAATCTCATCCTTACCTCTTCCATTATGTATATCATTGAAGGAAGATGAAAATCACAGAGGATCACTTGGGAAATTTTATACTGTTTTTCTTTTATCCTTGTTGAGATGGATAAAATCCAGATGTTAGTAGAGAAAATTTCTGTCTGGGAGAAGAGTGTGAATGTGCCCAAGTCTTCTCAGTTCCCTGCCTAATGGAATGAGGGGTTCAAGTGAAAGATGAAAATTCATCATCAGAATGGCAGATATATTATGGTGAATGAGCAAGATATTAAAATAAAAATTGCTAACAACTAACACATAATTTATAAGTATTGACACTCTTCTAAGTGCTTTACATACATTCGTGTACTCTTCACACAAAACAGGGCACATACTATTATCCAGCCCATTGTCACGTGAGGAAACTGAAGCACAGAGAGGTTGTGTGACTTGCTTTAAGTCATAAGCTGTAAATAGCCTCACCGGGATGTTAACTCAGATAGTCAAGTTCTAATATCTATGCTATTAACCTAGACAATATATTTCTCAGAAAAAAAGAAATGACTTGCTTTTGATCCTGTCTATATTTTGTAAGTGTGTAATCATTAGATTTATTAAACATAACAGGTCAAAGTCTTCTTTCCTTATTTTACTTTCGGTTTTGAGTGTGTCACAGTCATCAAAGAGAACTGTACTGCGGAGAGATTCCTATGCATGGGCTGTCTTTCTCCCAGTTGTCCGAAGCCCCATAAAAAACAATCCCAGGCTTCCTCCTAGACCCCATGTTTTGCAAAGTCTGATCTCTTGACATCTTGAAAATACCCGTTGGCAGTCAAAAGCAGGTAACTGGGAGGAATGGGTCAGAGAATTTTTTCCTGGTGCCTGTGGCCTGAGTCTGAGGAGTTTCAGAATGCCTTCACTTCTGTAAGAACTTAAAAGATGTAAGTGTCACATTTTTTGGGGGTGATGGGCAAGAAAGAGGGAAGTGAGAGCATTTGGGCAAGGATCCTAAGGGCTGACATACAGGAATGTGGTAGGGGTTTGGCCATGAGGGGGAATGGAACTTGTTGAAGTCAGATTAATGTTTTTGCTAAAGCCATCTCTTTCTGTGGCTGCTCATTGCCTCTCCTCTGTCTCTTTGTCATTGGACAAAATGCTCTTGAGTTAGAGAAGAGTTTAGGGATTGTGGACAGATTTATCACTGCAGAACATGGTTGTTGAGATGAAGACTGTTTACTTGGAGGGGCACCTGGGTGACTCAGTCAGTTAAGCATCAAATCTTGATTTCGGCTCAGGTCATGGTCTCATCCTTTGTGGGATCAAGCCCCGTGTTGGACTCCATGCTCAGCATGGAGCCTGCTTGGGATTCTCTCTCTCTGCTCCTCCCCCCACCTCTTTCTTTCACAAAATAAGTAAATAAACTTAAAAAAAGACTTTTTCCTTTGAAAAGGGAAACAAAAGTTCTCTTTTTGTGAGTGTTAAAGGCTTTCCTGATGTTCTCTGGAGACACTACAGCTGTTTGGAGCTTCTGGCGGACATTTCTTAGAATCATTGCAAACTGTCTTAGCTATGACTTTTTTTTTTTTTTTTTTTTACCTTATGGATACCATTTTTGTGTTTACCCCAGCTATTTTCAGAACCTTACTCTGTGTCATACTGTTGTCTTCTCTGGGAGAGATGGTGGGTTTCCTGGACTTCTTTCTGCTAAGAGATCTCTTCCCTATCCTACTTCTCCAGGTGTCCATGTGGGGCTCAGGTAAGAATATTTTGTATTTTATATTCTTGGATTCTCTTATTCTCTGAACAGAAGGAGTAAATTACTCTATCACTATATGCCTGGTTTCATTCTAAATCATTTATATTGATATAATGATTTATCTGCCCATATGTGAGGGCAAATACCCATTATACAATTAGTTTAGAGAGAAAGACCAGGTGGAATTATTTCACCAATGTCCTATAATTCAATCAGGTCTCTGCTTCATGAAGAATGCATTTTCCTGATGCCCAAGACCTAATTAAAAACTCTGGTTTCATGATTTCTCAGCACTCATCCTTACTTTATAGAATTTCTCACCATTGCAATTAAAAATTATTTGTTTAATAAGAGATTACCCTATTGATTGGGTAGAGATACCCTTTGTCTTGTGCACTGCCATCTTCTTTCTGAATGTGTGCTGCCGAAAACTGGTGTATGAATGACAGAATATCTATGAGCTTCTACTGGGTCAAGAATGATGCTGTATTCCAAAATGTCCAGACAGGCCATTGATATTCTCTTCACTATGGCTCTATTCCACAGATTCATTCTTGGTTATCAGCCCCTCAGAGCCAATCGTAGCCATGCTGGGCACGGACGCAATGCTGCCCTGTCATGTTTTCCCGGCCATGAGTGTGGAGAACATGGAGCTGCGGTGGTTCCTCTCTGAGTTCTCGGAGGCTGTGTATGTGTATCGAGATGGAATGGAGCAGGTGGGAGAACAGCTGGTGGATTTCAAAGGGAGAACAGAGCTGGTGAAAGATCACATCACTGAGGGAAGAGTGTCTGTGAGAATCTACAGTCTCCGGATCTCAGACAGTGGAATATACAAGTGTTTTTTTAAAAAAGGCAGTGACTTTCAAGAAGCCACTTTGGAGCTGAAGGTGATCGGTGAGTAATTATCTGAGAACACAGATCTCTCTAAGGGAATGTAAATGTTCTGCGTTTGATTTCTGGGGAGGATGGTGAACAGAACAGAGACAAAAAGGTAGACATTCTCAGAACTGGTCAACATCTTTGACACTGGATTTAACTTGAAATTTTCACAACCTGTTTATACACTTATTGTGCTGTACTTTAATATTCAATGACTTCCGTAAGTATCTACCATTAAAAAATAGATCATTTATTTCCCTGATATGTCTCTCCTCACACATTTTGAAGGAAGGCTCCATGATTCCTTAAACATACCATTACCATCAGAGACCAGAGTCACAGCTGGCTGCTGTGATGGGCAGAGGCTCAGGTGGGAATGTCAGCAGTCGAGTCTTGAATGCACTGTTTGGGAAAGTGGGGTCTGTGATAGGGTGGACGGGTATTGCAGAGAACAGAAGTTGTCATCAGAGAACTGAGGCCAGAAAATAATTGGCACTCAGTGAGTAAGTGAAGCAGAAGTAGAGAAAACTATTAACTGAGTAGCTTTTGGGAAATAAAAAAGCCCTGAAAGTGAGAGACCTGTGTGAAAAGCCGAAATGGACTGAGGTCCACAGGACATTCAACTGGCCACTATAAGTTTTAGCATCATTGGTGCTGTTTTATTTTTAATCACAATAAAATTATAACTTATTGTATCAAACTCCAACTATTCAGAAAAATATAAATTGATAATGCTTTCTTTCCTTTCAGTATTCCTTTTTCTCCTCCAAAGTAACTATTAATACCAAATTATTCTATGTCCTTTTAGTTATTCCTTTTTAAAATGTATTTATATAAAAATATTACTAATTATACATATTATAATGATATATTTTAATAGTAATATATATCATCTATTTATGTAACAGACCTTAATTTCTGTTCATAAACTAATCTTTTTTTAATTGTTTTTATTTATTTGAGAGAGAGAGAGAGAGAGAGACAGCATGAGCAGGAGAGGGTCAGAGAGAGAGGGAGACACAGAATCTGAAGACAGGCTCCAGGCTCTGAGCCAGCTGTCTGCACAGAGCCTGACGTGGGGCTTGAACCCACGAGTTGTGAGATCATGACCTGAGCCAAAGTCGGATGCTTAACCGCCACCCAGGTGCCCCATAAACTAATCTTTAAAATGTTTATGTTAATTTGTTTAAATACAAAATTGAATCTTTGAGCCCCCAGCCAATCAGACTAGTATGAAGCTTTGTCTTAGTTGTTATTGTAGTTTCCTGCCCTTCTTTCTCTTGAGTAATTATTGTGCAAAATTCTTATGCAGCCCAAAAGCATTCAGGATTTAGCTCCAGTCTTGGGCCCTCACTGTTTAGTCTAGGCTGCTCATCATCCAGGGCTTTATTATTAATGATTTTGATGTTACCCTTCCAGAAGCCCTGAAGATCTCTGTCCCTTTGTTAGGTTTTGAGAAACTCCCCATTCACTCTATCAAAGCTTTCTTCCATTACTGATGCGGACGCTAGCTCATCAACATTCTTCTTCCCACCCATATTTCACAATTGCTTTCACTAATTTGTACACTCAACAACACAGCAAGAGAGTCGTCTTCTTCACTCAGTCCTGCTTTAAGCCAAACAAATATCCCTGAAGCTGAAATATTACAACTGGAATCAGGAGAGGGGGATGTTCAGAGGAAAACTCAAGTAACAGTTAATTCAGCACAGTTAACACATTAAAGTGTCAAGTAATTTTCGGTTCCATATACACATACTAATATTATTTAAAATATCTCATGATATATTTTTTCTCTAATTTGCCTTTTTCTCCTTTACAATATATGAGACAGATTATAAAAAAAGTATATTCTTTAATGACGAAAATATTTTTATTATATAGAAATTCCATAATTTATATTAATATTAACTTTTTAATGAACATTGACAATTTTCAATTTTATATTATGGTAAAGATAGCAAAATACATGTATTTGCATGAGAATCTCTATGCAGCAATATAAGTTGATATAAGATAAGCTTCTCAAACAATTAATTTTATAACTTATAATTTTTTAATGTTTATTTATTTTTGAGAGACTTTATGAGTGGGGAGGGGTAGAGAGAGAGGGAGGCACAGAATCCAAAGCAGGCTCCAGGCTCTGAGCTGTCAGCATGGAGCCCAGGGTGGGGCTTGAACTCATGAACCATGAGATCATGACCTGAGCTGAAGTCAGACACCTAACCAATTGAGCCACCCAGGTGCCCCTATAACTTGCAACCTTTTTAACTTGTACTTTAATACTTCCAGTTTTAGGATAAAAATAATGTCACTCTGACAGCCTAATAATTGTTCCAGTTTATACTCTTAAGAGTATTTATACTTTTGATGACACTGAATATTATATTTCTTTCTTTTTTTCATTCATATAAGTTGCTTTATTTTTTAAAGTTTTTATTTCACTGTGCAGAAGATTTTTTTAAATGTTTTTTATTTATCTTTGAGAGACAGAGAGAGACAGTGCGAACAGGGGACGGTCAGAGAGAGAGAGAGAAACAGGCTCCAGGCTCTGAGCTAGCCGCCAGCACAGAGCCTGACACGGGGCTCGAACCCACGAACCACGAGATCATGACCTGAGGTGAAGCCGGACGCTTAACCCACTGAGCCACCCAGGCGCCCCCCAGAAGATTTTTTAAATGTAATTCTAATAGTTTATTTTTGCTTTTGTTTCCCTTGCCTGAGGACACATAACTAGAAAAAAGTTGTTACAGTTGATGTCAAAGAAATTACTGCCTGTGTTCTTTTCTAGGATTTTTATCATTTCAGGTCTCACAGTTAGGTCTTTAATCCATTGTGAATTTATTTTTGTGTATGGTGTAATAAAAGTACAGTTTCATTCCTTTTCAAGTTGCATCTATTTTTTTGAATACCATTTGTTGAAGAGGCTGTCTTTTGACCATCAGACATTCTTTGCTGCTTTATCAAAGATCGACCATTTAGTTGTGGGTTTACTTCTGGGTTTTCAATTCTGTTCAATCGATCTATGTGTCCATTTTTGTGCCACACTATTTTGTTTAGGCAAGCTTTTGTTTTTGTTTTTGTAAGTAATATCTGCACTTAACATGGGGTTCCAACCTATGAACTCATGACCTTGAGATCAAGAGTTGCATATTCTACTGACTGAACCAGCCAGGTTCCCTCAGTATCACTATACTGTTTTGATTCCTGTAGCTCTGGAATATAGTTTGAAGTCTGGAAGTGTGAAGTTTCCACCTTTGGTTTGCTTTATTCAAGATGATTTATTTGGTAATTCGAGGTCTTTTGTGGTTCCATACATATTTTAGAATTGTTTGTTCTGGTTCTTCCAACCATGAAGATGGAATGTCTTTCCATTACTTAATGTCATCTTAAATTTCTTTCATCAGTCTTTTATGGTGTTCAGATATATGCCTTTCACCTCTTTTGTTAGGTTTATTCCTAGGTATCTTATTATTTTTGGTACAAGTGTAAATGGGGTTGTTTTCTTAGTTTCCCTTTCTGCTGCTTCATCATTGGTATATAAAAATGCAACAGATTTCTGTATGTCAATTTTGGATCCTGTGACTTTACTGAATCTGTTTATCAGTTTTTTAATTTTTTGGTGGAGTCTTTCAGGTTTTCTTTTTTATAAATTTGTACGTTTATTTATGTCTTAAAATTTTTTTTAATGTTTTATTTATTTTTGAGAAAAAGGGAGCATGAGCGGGAGGGGCAGAAAGAGAGAAACACAGAATCCGAAGCAGGCTCCAGGCTCTGAGCTGTCAGCACAGAGCGTGATGCAGGGCTCAAATCCACAAATGTGAGATCATGACCTGAGCCAAAGTTGGAGGCTTAACCGACTGAGCCACCCTGGTGCCCCAACATTTATTTATTTGTGTGTGTGTGTGTGTGTGTGTGTGTGTGTGTGTGTGAGAGAGAGAGAGAGAGAGAGAGAGAGAGAGAGAGAATATGAAGCAAGCTCCAGGCTCTGAGCTGTCAGTACAGAGTCCAATGGGGGGCTCAAACCCAAGGACCATGAGATCATGACCTGAACTGAAGTCAGATGCTCAACTGACTGAGCCACCCAGGAACCCCAGCCAACTTTGGATTCCTTCTATTTCTTTTTGTTTGATTGCTGTGGCTAGGATTTCCAGTACTAAGTTGAGTAAAAGTAGCAAGAGTGGACATCCCTGCCTTGTTCCTGACTGTAGAGGAAAATCTCTCAGTGTTTCCCCATTGAGGATGATGTTAGCTATATTTTTCATATAAGGTCTTTATTACATTGAGATATATTTTCTCTAAACCAACTTTGTTTAGGATTTTGATCACAAATGGGTGTTGTACTTTGTCAAATGCTTGTTCTGTATTTATTGAAATGATGAATGGTTCCTTTCCTTTGTTTTATTAATGTGGTGTATCATGTTGATTGATTTATGAATATTGAACCACTCTCACAGTCTAGGAATAAATCCCACTTGGTCATGATTCCAGAGGACGGGGGACCAGCCCACGTACCCCCAGTCGAATGGTCTCTGAGTAGGTGGTTGGTGTCGGCGAACTATCTATAGGAAAGAAAGAAGACAGACAACGTGAATGGTGGTAAAGCCACACTTTACTAAGAAAGTCCGTGTCTTTTATGCCATAGGGGTTTACACATTTTTTTTCTTTAATGATTACATAGTTTATGGTCCTTGAAAAAGTAAAAACATGCTCTGAGAAGGATCATTTTTTATCACAGAAGAGAGAACAGCTGTGAGAACAGAAGTAAAAAAACAGGAATGAGGGAGTCTGTCTCTCAAAGAATCTTCTTTTCTTCAAGGCCCTTTAGCAGTTATGTTTGGGCAAGATGCTTATTATCCCAAAAGTTAATTTTAGACAGAGGATTGTGTTTGCCCAACAGCAGGCAATGAGCTGGGAACAGAAATAATGTAAGGGAAAGCAGGTGCCACTAACTGACCCAAGTTGATTCGAAACTAAAGGTATATGCCTTTTTGCTTTTGCAAAGGAACGAGAAAATCATAGACAGGTTAAACAGAAGCCACATGTGCAGCCCGGGAGGCCAAATGTTCTTTCACAGTCTTTGACTTGTTCCACAACTTCCCAATTTTTTTCTCCTGTGCCCCGGAGGCATAGCCATCAATGGTCACTTATATAGACTCTCCTGTGCCCTGGAGGCCTGGCCATCAATGGTCACTCTTCTGTGTCGCGGAGGCAGTGCCATCAACAGTCGCTCTGTGGGAGGTTTTTTGGCCTGCTGGGCCCCAACACACAATGAATGATTTTTTTAAATGTATTGTTGGATTTGGTTTGCTAGTATTTTACTGAAAATTTTTGCATCTATGTTCATCAGATATATGGGCCCATAGTTCTTTTTTTAGTAAAGTCTTTATCTGGTTTTGGTATCGAGGAAATTCTGGCCTCATAGAATGAAACAGAAAGTTTTCCTTCTATTTCTGTTCTTTTTTGGAATAGTTTGAGAATAGGTATTAACTCTTCTTTAAACGTTTGATAGAATTCATCTGGTTCTTGACTTTTGTTTGTTGGGAGTTTCTTGATTACTGACTCAATTTTTTTGCTGGCTAACAGTCTGTTCGTTTTCTATTTTTTACTATTCCAGTTTTGGTAGTTTATATTTCTGCAGGAATTTATCCATTTTTCCCAGGTTGTTCAATTTGTTGGCATATAGGTTTCATAATATTATTTTATAATTGTATTTCTGTGGTGTTGGTTGTTATTTCTCTCTTCTCGTTTGTGATTTTATTTAGTGAATCATTTCTCTTTCTCTCTCTCTCTCCTCCCTCTCTTTAGATAAGTTTGGCTATAGGTTTGTCAATTTTATTAATTTTTTTCAAGGAAACTGTTCCTGGTTTCATTGATCTGTTCTATTGTTGTTTTTAGTTTCTGTTTCATTCATTCCTGCTCTGTTTTTTTACTATTGCCTTCCTTTTATTGCTTTTAAGATTCATTTTTTGTTCTTTCTCTAGCTCCTTAATGTGTATGGTTAGGTTGTTTATTTGAGGTTTTTTGGTTGTTTGTTTGCTTCTTGAGTTAGCCTGTATTGCTACAGACTTCCCTCTTAGGACTGCTTTGGCTGCATCCCCAAAATTTTAGACCATCGTGTTTTAATTTTCATTTGTTTCCATATATATTTTTTATTTCTTCCTTGATTTCCTGGTTGGCCCATTCTTTGTTTAGTAGCATGTTATTTAACCTTCATATATTTGTGGTCTTCCCAGACTTTTTCTTATATATGACTTCAAGTTTCATTGGGTCACAGTCAGAAAAGCTGGATGGTATGATTCCAATCTTTTTGTATTCGTTGAGGCCTGATTTGTGACCTAATATGTGATCTATTCTGGAGAATTTTCCATGTGCACTTGAAAAAATTGTGTATTATGCTATTTTAGGATAGAGTGTTCTGAATATATTTGTTAAGTCCATCTGGTACAGTGTGTCAATTAAAGTCATTACATCCTTATTGGATTTCTGTTTAGAATTTTGGTCCCCTACTATTATTGTATTATTATTAATGTGTTCTTTTGTATTTGTTATTGTTTTATATATTTGAGTGCTCCCATGTTGATTGCATAGATATTTACAATTATTAGTTCTTGTTGCATTGTCCCCTTTACTATAATACACTGCCCTTCCTTATCTCTTGTTACAGTCCTTGTTTTAAAGTCTAGTTTGTCCCATATAAGTATTGCGACTATGGCTTTCTTTCGACATTCATTTGCATGATAAATATTTCTCCATCTCTTCACTTTCAATCTGCAGGATTGAAAGAACTAATAAAATTCAGCCCTTCTCCTTTTCTAAGCCAATGGCTTTGAGGAAACATTTTTTCCTGTGTGTTCTCCTGCGTGCTGCTCTCTCCCACGCCCTTCTCCATGACCATGGCTCCCTTCCCTTTATAGTACTGTGATCCTTTTCTTCCCTAAATCATGTCTCTACACCTCCTAAATTATTCGATGTGACTCTTCTATCCCTTTATTTGTGGAGTTTGTTCTTTCAGTCCTCAGGTTGATTTCTGGGGTATTTAGAAAGATTTCATAGGTATATAGTTATATGGTTGTGTTCACGGGATGAGGTGAGCTAAGGTCTTCCTACTCCATAGCATCTTCTTCTTTCCAATGGAAGTTTGTACCTCTTAATCCCCTTTACCTACTTCTCCCACCCCAAACTCCCTTCTCCTCTAGCAACTGCCAGTATGTTCTCTGTATTTATAAATCTGTTTTTGATGTTTTTAAAAATAGTTTATTGTCAAATTGGTTTCCATATAACACCCAGTGCTCTTCCCCAGAAGTGCCCTCCTCCATCACCACCACCTCTCTTCCCTCTCCCCCTCCCCCTTCAACCCTCAGTTCATTTTCAGTATTCAATGGTCTCTCAGGTTTTGCGTCCCTCTCTCTCCCCAACTCTCTTTCCCCTTCCTCTCCCCATGGTCCTCCATTAGGTTTCTCCTGTTCTCCTGTTAGATCGATGAGTGCAAACATATGGTATCTGTCCTTCTCCACCTGACTTATTTCACTTAGCATGACACCCTCGAGGTCCATCCACTGAGATACCACCTCACGCCAGTCAGAGTGGCTAAAATGAACAAATCAAGAGACTATAGATGCTGGCGAGGATGTGGAGAAACGGGCACCCCACTACACTGTTGGTGGGAACGTAAACTGGTGCAGCTGCTCTGGAAAACAGTATGGAGGTTCCTCCAAAAGCTATCAATAGAACTCCCTTATGACCCAGCAATAGCACTGCTAGGGATTTACCCAAGGGATACAGAAGTGCTGACACATAGGGGCACATTTACTCCAATGTTAATAGCTGTACTGTCAACAATAGCTAAATCATGGAAATTGCCTAAATGTCCGTCACCTGATGAATGGATCAAGAAGATGTGGTACATATATACAATGGAGTATTACATGGCAATGAAAAAGAATGAAATATGGCCATTTGATGTTTTGTTTTTAGATTTTATATATGTAAGTGAAAGCATATGAAAACGTTTAGAAGCATTATATAATCTCAACTGTCAACATTATCTTTTATGTCTTTTTAGATTTTTAGTGCTCTTAGATGTACACCTGTACATAAACATCACAAAAATATTTTACCTTCTTTTCTCCCAATATCTCTTCCATAAAAAATTGAAATGTAACATACACAGAGAATTTACTACTGATTTTATTTTTTAATTAAAAAATTTTACTGCTTATTTATTTTTGATAGAGATATACACAGAATGTGAGATGGGGAGGCATAAAGAGAGAGGGACACACAGAATCTGAAGTAGGCTACAGGCTCTGAGCTGTCAGCACAGAGCCCAATGCAGAGCTTAAACCCACAAATGGTGAGATCATGACCTGAGCTGAAGCTGGACACTTAACCAACTGAGCCACCTTGGTGCCCCTATTTTTTATTTTTTTAATGTTTATTTATTTATTTATTTAGAGAGATTTCACAAGTCCAAGAGGGGCAGAGAGAGAAGGAGAGAGAGAATCACAGGCAAACTCCATGCTCAGTGCAGAGTCCAGTGTGGGGCTCAATCTCACGACTGTGAGATCATAACTGGAGATGAAATCAAGAGTTGGACACCTAACTGACTGAGCCACCCAGGCACCCCACTACTGTAATTAAATGTATAGTTTAGTGGATATTCACAAAATGAATACACCTGAGAAATCAGCACCCAAATCAAGAAACAGGGCTTAATTAGAATGCAGGAAAATCTGTTTTCCCTTGTATGTTATGATTTTGATTTCTAACCTCATTGATTAGTTGTTGTCTGTTTTTGAATTTCACATACATGGGCTCTTTTGTGTCTGGCTTTTTGTTTTGCTCACTGTTATGTTTGCGAATTTTGCCATGTGGTTACTTACATGTAGTTATAGTTCATTTCTGTACATCTTTTATTGTTTTGCTTCTTGAATTTAAACTTTAATCTATATAAATATTATTTTGGAGGCACCTGGATGGCTCAGCTCGTTAAGCATCTGATTCTTGATTTCAATTCAGGTCATGATCTCATGGTTCATGAGTTTGACCCTCACATTGGGTCCTGTGCAGTGCAGAACTTCCTTGAGAATTTTCTCTTTCTTCCTCTTTGCTTCTCTCCTGCGCGCATGCACACATGTGCTCTGTCTCTTTCTCTCTAAAAGTAAACAAATAAACATTAAAATTAAATATTATTTTGGTATTAAAGTTTGTAGAATGCTCAAATATTTGTTCCTATCTCTGAAATGTTAGCAAATGGTACATTCAGATGGCAAAACAGGCACATGAAATGATGCTCAGCATCACTCATCATCAGGGAAATACAAATCAAAACCACATTGAGATAACCACCTCATGCAGGTCAGAGTGGCTAAAATGAACAGATCAAGAGACTACAGATGCTGGCGAGGATGTGGAGAAATGGGCACTCTCCTACACTGTTGGTGAGAATGTAAACTAGTACAGCTGCTCTGGAAAACAGTGTGGAGGATCCTCAAAAAACTATCAATAGAACTCCCCTATGACCCAGCAATAGCACTGCTAGGGATTTACCCAAGGCATACAGAAGTGCTGATGCATAGGAGCACATGTACCCCAATGTTCATAGTGGCACTGTCAACAATAGCCAAATCATGGAAAGAGCCTAAATTTCCATCACCTGATGAATGGATCAAGAAGATATGGTCTATATATACAATGGAGTATTACATGGCAATGAGAAAGAATAAAACCTGGCCATTTGTAGGAAAGTGGATGGACCTCGAGGTGTCAAGCCAAGCGAAATAAGTCAGGTGGAGAAGGACAGATACCATATGTTTGCACTCATAGGTCTAACAGGAGAAACCTAACAGAGGACCATGGGGAGGGGAAGGAGGAAAGAGAGCTGGAGAGAGAGAGGGACCCAAATCATGAGAGACTATTGAATACTGAGAACAAACCGGAACTGAAAGGGGAGGGGGAGGGGGGGAAGTGGGTGATGGTCATGGAGGGGGGCACTTGTGGGGAGAAGCACTGGGTATTATATGGAAACCAATTTGACAATAAATTATTATAAAAATTTTTTTAATTAAAAAAGAATCTGTACCAATTTACAGATGCATATTTTCCATAAACTACAGATAGCCAGGCAAATTATAAATTATCTATGTGTTCATAATGATTTACCTGTCCACTTCTTTAAATATATCATAGTATTTCTATCTCTAAACCTTATTCCTTGACAGGATAAGCTTCTTAATTTTTTTTTTCATTTTTTAGTGTGTTAGGCCTATCTTCAATTAATAGTTCTCATTTGATTTTATCTGACATGATATCTATAAGCTTATTTTATCCATCATCTTTATGTATAATTTTAATTAGAAGAATCCAGATCCATTAGGTCTTGAAGAAAATAGTGAGAAACTCTCAAGTCATGTTACTGTGATCCCACTCTATTATCCTCTAAGTAGGAAGTCAAAGTTTTTCACAGTTTCAGATATAATCTTATAGAAGTCATGCCATTTTTCAGTACCTTTCCCATATTTTATTCACTGGTGGTTATTAAGACAAGTCTAACCTTTAGAAACAGTTGGTTGATTATAGATATACATTTATCTTCCATTCAGTTGAACTTTGCCTAGTACAGCTGCTTCTATACTCAGGAATGGCCATCCCTTCCTGTTCTTTCTCAACACAGGTAGTTTTTGCTTATTTCAACTTGGAACTTCAATGGTTCTATTTTTCCAGAAAGTACAAGGTCTATTTTGTCTATTAGTATTTGCTTCCTAGGCTTTGACCTGCTGCATTTTGCCCATGACTAGTTTCCTTTTTTTTCTCTGTGATATTTTTTTTTAATTTCTTCTTAACTTTCTTTTTTTTTTTAATTTTTAAAAGATAGTTATTTAAATTCAAGCTAGTTAACATACATTGTAGTATTGGTTTCAAAAGTAGAACCCAGTGATTCATCACTTACATATGACACCCAGTGATCATCCCAACAAATCCCCTCCTTAATGCCATCATCCATTCATCACATCTCCGCACCCACTTCCTCTCTAGTAACCCTCAGTTTTCTCTGTATTTAAGAACCTCTCATGGTTTGCCTCCCTCTCTGCTTTTATCTTATTTTTCTTTTTTTCCCTACATTCATCTGTTGTGTTTCTTAAATTCCACACGAGTGAAATCCTTGTCTTTCTCTGAAGGACTTCTTTCATTTGGCACAATACACTGTATAGTTATATACACATTGTTGCAAATGACAAGATTTCATTCTTTATAATCACCAAGTAGTATTCCATTGTATATACATAAACCACATATTCCTTATCCATTCTTCAGTTGGTGGACATTTGGGCTCTTTTCTTATTTTCCTTTTCTTTTTAAATTAAGTTTTAATTTTAATTCCAGCATAGTTAACATGCAGTGTTATATTAGCTTCAGGTGTGCAGTATAGTGATTCAACAATTCTAGTGTTCATCATGATAAGTATACTCTTCAATCTCCTTCATTTTTCTCACTCATACACTCCACCTCCCCTCTCATTACCGTCAGCTTATTCTCTATATTAAGAATGTTTTCCTCATGAGTAGTTTTACTCACTTCTATTCATTTTCTTTGTTCAAGAGAGTTGGCAGCTCCCTCAAGCAATTCTGAATATTTTCTTTCAGTTGCTTTCTTTTTTTTTAGAAGTGTGTCTTTCCCAGGCAACTCAGGACCTGGAAGTAAAAATTAATAGTTGCATTATAATTTTTAGCCAAAAAAGACAATGTCTCTGAGCTTTATAATATATTCCCTATATCTGAGGAATTGGAGTAGGAGTAAAAAGATCCATACCATAAGATAACTTTAAAAAGGACAAAACAATATATAGCCTTAGAAACCAGGATCGCCATTCTTCTCAAAGAGACTGGATTCTTCTAGCCTTCTAGTAGTGTAATGTTTTAATATGGGTGCCAGTGACATGGATCCATTAGTAGACCCAACCTGTGCAAAGTTTAAAAGGAGAAGTGGTGGAGGGAAAAGAAATAAATGAGAGTGGAAAAGTAAAAAACATATTGACTCCTTCATGTAATCATTTCAGCTATCTCCATCTTGTAGATATTCTCTACTTAGAGGAAGAAAATTTGGAAGACATTACAAAATGAGATTGTTTAAGGAAGTGGCTACAAGACTCAATTTAATCACAGAAAGGTAGTTGTCCTACAGACTTCAGTAAGTGGAATGAATAGGTCTAGATATATTGGTATTTTCCTGAAAGAACTTAACATTGGTAAAATTTACTCTTTTTTTTCCTTCTATGGCCAATTGCAGATTTGACTGGGTGACAAAATGTGATAGGCATCAGTATGAAGTCCTAATATCAGTTTTAAATCTCTTGAGATTTGACTACAATTACCCATTTTCCTCATTAAAGAAACAAATAAACCCTCTCCTCCCACCAAGAATGATGGTGTTTTGTCCATATCCCCACGCTGGTGTTACTGTATAAATTAGGGACTTCTGGATCAAAGGGGTCAGGTCTCAAATGAATGACTATCTCCTCTCCAGGTGTGGGTTCTGGTCCTCATGTTTTCATGGTGGGTCCAGAAGATACAGGAAGAAGACTGACTTGCACAGGCAAAGGGTGGTTTCCCCAGCCTGAGGTACAATGGAAAGATGCAACGGGAGAGAAAATATCATCTCTCTCTGAGGTTGAGACCCAAGATGACAAAGGGTTGTTTCAAATAGAGGCATCCCTCATCGTAAGAGACCGCTCAAAGAGAGAAGTGTCCTGCTCCATGAAGAACCCCTTCTTTGGACAAGAGCAGGTGGAAACCATTTCTATCCCAGGTCAGTGTTGCTCATTTGGGGGACAGGATAGGGGAAAGGAGAAGATATTTAGGAGCTAGGATCAAATAAGATTGCTTGGTATATGTTTTTAATCAGGTCTTTGGGACCTCTGTGTCAGAATCCTTCTTCCCTAGGGCCTCTCCTTGGATGGCAGCATTTGCTGGGACTTTTGTCATACTTGGAATATTCCTGGGTGCTGCTATGTTTTGGGCCTGGAAAGAACGACAGGAGAAGAGAGCATGGGAAGCTCAGAACGAAAAAGAAAAAGAAAATAAAACTAAAGGTAAAACTGAATCAGATCTGGTGAGATCTGTGAACTTATCAGTTTGTTAGCTATATATATGGATAGCATCTGTTGGGACATAGACACTGGAGTGTACTTAGAGTCCCAAGACCTCCAGTAAGACATGGAGCCTAGGATCTTCATGAGAAAAATGTTATAATAAAGTTCAATGGAGAGAGAAAATGCATGGATATAAACATGGAGTTAGAAAAAAATGGTCACAATAATTCCCAATGAAGGTGAATTTCTTGATCTAGGTATATGGAAGTAGCATTCAGGACCTCAGTTTAGGAAACATAGCCTGGATTTTCTTTCTATAAAATGTTTTGTTATTTTCTTCCCTTTTTAGAATTGCTTGAGAAAGAGCTTGGTAAGTTTTCCGGTTTTCTTTGCTCTAGTAGAAGGAATAAAGCCCTTACTCCATGCTGTGTACTTTGCATCTCACAAGCTGTTATTCCTTTTCAGAAAGAAGAAAGCAATTATATCAACAAGGTAAGTTAGATCAACGTTGTGGTTGGACTAGTCATCTCACATGTCTCTCTGTTCTGATCATCTCCTATTCACCTTGCTAGTGAAGAACGGATCCACCACCCTAATTTGGATAAGATGGTTAGACTCCTGACAGCCAACACTGGACATATGAGCTTACCAGCAGTGTATTAATCACCTATACTCACATCCTGGGGGAGGAGGACACCGCAAGTCATGCAGGACCACATGGGGGTTGCACTTGGGAACAGGGTGAACCAGCAGAGGTTGAGGGAAGCAGACTTTTTAGTAACAACAAGATAAAGTGCTACTGGGCTCCATGGAAGTGTATGATTGGTTTGTCTGAGTAACTCTCTAGGCTGATAGGAAGGTGAAGGAAGGCCATTAGGTTGAGGACCAGGTGGGATTCAATTGGCTTGACTGATAGGAAAATTAGTTCAACATGGAGCTTTTCCTGCTGGACGGAGGCATGTCTGATGAGAGCAGGGGAGCTTACAGGCATTTAGAGCTCCGTGAGCTTCAAAGATGCCGAAGCAGCACGTGAAGTTTTAGGCTTTACAATACACTCTCACAATTCAAGTATATCTTCTCCTTCTCCCAAAATAATCAGAACCTCCTATTCTATCACAGATATGTTAGTGGAATGTGGAAAATGTGAGAATTAGAACAGAAGACTAAAGAAGACAAATAGCCCAGAAAACTGTCGTTGAGGTGATGGATACAAAAATATAGCACTATTATAAATTTTCATTTCTCGTGTGGTGGTAGCAATTTAATACTCTGGAGTGAAGATCCTATGGATGAGAGAATCTAATTTCTTTGTTTTATTTCAGACTGGAGAAAAGCAAAGTTATATGCTGGTGAGTAACAGATGTCTTGGGACTTGAGGCAACCCATAATTTCATGAGGCATTTATAGGGAATTTTTTAGAGATATGATATATTCTGGAAAACTGATTTTGAATGTGGGAGTCCAAAAAATACAGGAGATCAGGGTAAATAAGGCACACCACTAGGTGGGCAGATATGTTCTTGATGTATTTTCCCATATGCATTTTTTTCTTTTTAGACTGGAGAAAAGAACAATTCGAAACAGGTGAGTGACATTATTATTTTGGCCCACACAATCTTCTCTATACAAATGAGAAAATCCTGCGCTTATATAAACTCTCAATAAAACCTGGTTGGCTTTTCATTTTATGGCTTTCAGTTCAATCTCACACTCATGCTAAAATATGAACAGATTTCTTACTTTTCTGATGTCATTCATGCATTCAGCATTAATTTGTAGAACTATTTATTCAGGGCCAAATAAAAAAAGCATATCTGATCTCTGATTTCATGGAAAAGTACATGTACAAGTTGTAATGAAAATTATGAAAGAATAGGAGGTATCTCTGAGAAAAACATGGTGGATTAAAGAAATTTCCCCGAGGAAGAAATTTTTAATCTGGAACTTAGTGATATGATGGATTTACTCATGTGATGACATTGCAAAAGAAGTTCAGTGAGGAGGAAGTCTATTACACCAGCCTGAGACAGAGTACAGCTCATCGTATCTCAGCTAAGTGGAAAACCATCTTAGAATCTTTCCAGAATTATTAGTTGATTATCAGTTTCTAGTACATGTTGTTTTACTCTGAATATCCCTGCATTCAAAATGTTTCCCAGTTAATTTAATCATACAAAAATTAAAGCACATTCTAGTATTCCCACATATAATTCTTATGAGAAAAATTCTAAGTATTGAAGGTGTTTGATTTGAGAAGAAACAGATTAATTACTGCTGGTACTGGTACTATTACTGCTATTACTACTGGTATTAGTGTTACTATAACTATTGGAAACTAAAAAAGTTACCAAATGTTCATCATGGGCAAGACCTAGTTCTGATTTCTCTACACAAAATGTTGTTTATTTCTCACAATAGTCCTATGTGGAGGTATCATAATTGCATCCATCATTACAAGGTCAAGTGAAACTGAGAGAAACAAAGTAATTTCAAGGTTGCACTTACTAAAGACAGAGTGATTATCAAAATTCAGATCTTTCTGACTACAGAGCCTAGGATTTCAATCATTAAAAATCTAATAAGAGTGCATGAGAAGTGGGTGACTTGATTATTACATAATAAATGATACCAGATGAATATGGTACCAAAGAAGCTTAAATGAAAGTTGATACACTGTGATTGGAATATGACAGGGCCTAATTATTAAGAGCAAGCATTAAAGTGACAGACATTTGAGGGAAGATGGAGGGACTCTATCCTGAAATACCTGAATCTGGGGATCTTCAGATTAGACAGACAGTCCTCTTGGCTAGATGGTCTCAGCCCATCTGAAACAAATGGATACCGAAGGTCATCCAGCCCTGGCCTTCTATGATATACACATACATCTCCTATGGATGGACACAAGATAGAACATAAATTGTTTTACCTCTTCTTCTGTGGCTCTACCTCGTATTTTCCTTCATTCTCCTTTCCTTGTATTTGTATCTTTCCTAAGACCAACCAGTATCCACTGTGGAATGACCTATTTTTCCCTGCCTATGACTGCAGTTGCTGTTACTCTGGATCCAGACAGAGTCCATCCCAACCTCAAACTATCTGAGAATAGAAAAAAAGTTTTTTTCATGGAAAATGCTCCTGAGAATTGTGATGCCTCAGTAAACCAAGGACCAGGGGAATCTGAAACCATCTTCAGTGTTCTGGGCCAGAATTGCTTTACCACAGGAAGACATTACTGGGAGACAGAAGTAAATATAGGTACAGAAGTTGCACCCGAAACTAGATGGGCTGTGGGTGTTTGCTCAGATACAGTGAAGACAGATGGGTGGTTTGTAGAAAGTCCAGAGAAGGATGTATGGGTGATAGCATACAAGAAAGGAGTTCTCACCTCCCCACAAGGGTCTTTGTCCCTGAGGCAACATCCTCAAAGGATAGGAGTTTTCCTGGACTGGGAGGATGGGGATGTGTCTTTTTACAACATGGTTGATGGGTCCCACATCTATTCCTTTTCTGGAATCACCTTCTATTGCACCCTCTGTCCTTATTTAAGCCTTCAGGGTGCTGGAACATCTCTGATCATCTGCTCAGCTTCAGGTTACACTGAAAATTATCCTAAGTCTTCTCCAAAGACTCATTTAAAGAGTTGTGATGTTGGTGTCCCCCAAGAAGCGAATCCTTTATTACGTCCATAAGAGGTGAAATCTCAGCACTTCTGCTGCCTCTGCTCAAGCTTCTTATAAGTATGTTCACAAAGAAAACTGTCCCAGAATGCCTAGGTGGCTCAGTTGGTTGTGTCCGACTTCAGCTCAGGTCATGATCCTACAGTTTTTGAGTTTGAACCCCATGTGGGACTCTGTGCAGACAGCTCAGAGCCTGAAGCCTGCTTCAGATACTGTTTCCCTCTCTCTCTCTCTCTCTGCCTCTCCCCCACTCACACTCTGTCTCTCTCTCTCTCTCTCTCAAAAATAAATAAACATTAAAACAAACAAACAAACAAAAAACAAGAAAGAAAGCTGTCCCTGTGTGGAGAGTAGGTCAGCTTCA
Source organism: Mungos mungo (assembly GCA_004023785.1). Lineage (NCBI taxonomy): Eukaryota > Metazoa > Chordata > Mammalia > Carnivora > Herpestidae > Mungos > Mungos mungo. The sequence goes on from PISW01011919.1 coordinate 21,339, forward strand.
TTAGCTATATTTCAGCCCGTTTCAAAGAGAGAGGCAGAAAGAGAAATGGAACAACTACAAAATGTCTGGGGGGAGTTTCCTCTCACATTATTTTTGGGGAAATGTGGTGCCTTTTTGAGCAGCAAATTGTCACAAGAAAATCCCAACAAGCACATGGCCTCTCTTCTGTTCTGGGACGCAGAGTGTGTTGAAGTAAATATTTAAAAACTACATTTAAAGAGGGGTGGCTTTTCAATATTCAATAGTCTCTCATGTTTTGCATTCCTCTTTCTCCCCAACTCTCTTTCCCCCTTCCCCTCCCCATGGTCCTCTGTTAGGTTTCTCCTGTTAGACCTATGAGTGCAAACATATGGTATCTGTCCTTCTCCACCTGATTTATTTCGCTTGGCTTGACACCCTCGAGGTCCATCCACTTTGCTACAAATGGCCATATTTCATTCTTTCTCATTGCCATGTAATACTCCATTGTATGTATGTATGTGTGTGTATATATATATATATATATATATATATATATATATGTATGTATAAGGGGAGGGGGAGGGGGAAGGGAGGTGGTGATAATGGAGGAGGGCACTTGTGGGGAAGAACACTGGGTGTTATATGGAAACCAATTTGACAATAAACTATTTTTAAAAAAGAGGGGTGCCTGTGTGGCTCAGTTGGTCAAGTATCTGACTTTGACTCAGGTCATGATCTCATGGTCTAGTTCGTAACTTTGAGTCCTGCACTGGGCTGTCTGCTGTCAGCGTGGTGCCCACTTTAGATCTTTTGTCCCCCTCTTTCTCCCTCCCCTGGTCACACCCTCTCTCTCTCTCTTTCAAAAAAATAAACATTTAAAGAAACTGCATTTTAAGAGAACATCCTATTTTAACTAGTTTTGTTATTTTGTTACATGAAGAAGGGGGTGGTGTTTGAAGGGAAGAATCACAGTTGAGTAATTCTCGATACATGTTACTAGTGTTGGAGATACACAAAATCGTCCAAGTCTTGTGAAAGTTAATAGCTCAGCTTGTCTTTTCTTCAGGCCTGTGTCCACTGACCTTTGTACTTGGAGTCTGCCTTAGGGTGGGGAGGACCGCTATAAAACTATAAACTATTTGAGCAGGAGCCCAAACCTTTTGTGAGGAAACCCTACACACACACACACACACACACACACACACACACACAGATACACACACACACATACACAATTTTTTTTTAACAAATTCTCACTGGTTAGCAAGTCTTGAATTGTCTCATATATGAGTATGTGAATGACAAAGGAATTGATGTTGCAGTTTATGTTTTTAAAGAAAAATAGTCAAATAAGAATTTTAAAAAAATCTACAGGCTTCATGGAGAAAGAGTCATTGAGAATGCTGACATTTATATATATATATATATATATATATATATATATATATATATATATATATATATATATTCTTCTTTCTGACTATCTTTTTCTCACTGTTCAGGGTTTCTTTTCATTTAATGCAACTAAGCCTTACATCTTCTAGGATATAAAATATGAGCTTCTCCTGTTAAACAAGCCCCCTCTTCCTGGAGATAGAAGAGATCCACTTAGACTTGTCTATACTATTAACAGATCTTTATACCATACTTCCCATTATCAACCTCTCTTGGAAGATGTATCTCCTTAGCGACATTTTGCTGACACATTATATTCAGTATTGAAACCCAGGAAGAATGAATCCAGAGCCTAGAATATTAAATTTACTGACAGTAAATGGAGGGCTTATAAAACCAGCAAGCAAAAATAAAGGCAGGAGAGAGGCAAATGAATGGTGCGCAAGTATAAACTGCTGGAGTCAAATGAACATGGTGGATGAGAAGGGATTTCTGGACGTGAGAACACTTTACATGAGATAACCACCAAACATGAACAAATAGGGTTGAAACTATGATAGAACAGGAAAGATAACAGGTTTTTAAAAAATACTTTACATTTGTTATATACTCTGGACAATTAGCATGAGGTTTCCAAATGAATTTTTAAGTATTTCAACTGCAGAAACTAAAGACTGCTTCCACCTGTCACTCCTCCACTCATTTTTTTTTTTTTGAGAAAAGCCAGCATCAAGCACTTTTATTGCAATAATAAAACTTGATAAGTATATGTAGTGTGGGGCAGTGGGAGTGGGTAGGCAGCAATATTTTTTCTCACCAAATCATTATACAGGACAGCAAAGGGTGAGACGGGGTAGGAAGCCCAGGAAACTAAGATCAGCAGGGGTCGCTGAACATCAAAAGCCAGGAGACACTGAAGCTTTTTTCAAGACAACACTCAAGGGTTTGTCATGATGTCTGGACTTTCACTGCGTGACTATAAGCAGCCCTTCGATTTAAACTTAAAAATATTTTTAATGTTTATTTGTTTTTGTAAAGGGGGGAGGAACTCCCACTCCAAAGACTGACCTTGAGATCATGACCTCAGCTGAACGGACACCTAACCAACTGAGTAGCCCAGGGGCCCCATCTATTTAAACTTTAAAAAAAATGTTTATTGGGAAGTCTGGGCGGCTTAATCGGTTACGCATCCAACTTCAGCTCAGGGTCATGATCTCATAGTTTGTGGGTTTAAGCCCCATGTCAGGCTCTGTGCTGACAGCTTTGAAGCCTGGAACCTGCTTCGTATTCTGTGTCTCCCTCTCCCTCTGCCCCTTCCCCAGTCATACACTGTCTCTCAAAAATAAATAAGAATGCTAAAACATTGTTTTAAAATGTTTATTTTGAAAGAGAGAGTGCAGGAGGAGCAGAGAGAGGGAGAGAGAATCCCAAGCAGGTTCCATGCTATAAACACAGAGCCTGTCACAGGGCTCAATCTCACGAACCGTGATGACATGAGCCAAAATCAGACATTCAACCAACTGTGTCACCCAGGCATCCCTTCAATTTAAACTTTTGATTAAGGTTCTTAAAATTGGGAAAGTAGAGCTTGGATAGCTATGAAATTACAAATGTTCAGAATATCCATTAGAAAAACCACAGGATGGAAAAAAATAGTAATAATAAGCCAGGCCACAAAGAAGGCTTTGGCGGTCCCTCCTGGCCTGACACAGATACCTATAGTGTCCAGCAATTCAGTGAGAATGATCTGCCTGTGACCCAGCAATAGCACTACTAAGGATTTACCCAAGGGATACAGGAGTGCTGATGCATAGGGGCACACATACCCCAATGTTTATAGCAGCATTTTCAACAATAGCCAAATTATGGAAAGAGCCTAAATGCCCATCAACTGATGAGTGGATAAAGATGTGGTTTATATATACACTGGAATATTACTTGGCAATGAGAAAGTATGAAATCGCGCCATTTGCAGCAAACTAGATGGAACTGGAAGGTATTATGCTGAGTGAAATAAGTCAGTCAGAGAAAGACAGATATCATATGTTTTCATGCATATGTGAATCTTGAGAAACTTAACAGAAGATCATGGGGGAAAGGAAGGTGGAAAATAGTTACAGAGACAGAGGGAGGCAAACCACAAGAGACTCTTGAATACTGAGAACAAACTGAGGATGGAGTGGGGAGTGGGGGAGAGGGGACAATGGGTGATGGGCATTGGGGAGGGCACGTGTTGGGATGAGCACTGGGTGCTGTATGTAAGCCAACTTGACAATACATTATATTTAGAACACACACACAGACACACACAGACACACACACAAAACAAAAATAAAAACAAAAAAAAAATCCAAAAGGCAGAGGGTTTAAGAGGAGGCTGGCATGGGACATTGGAGGCATGGCTCTCCCACTTCCCACTTCAGTTTTAGGTAGGGCTTTTAATTTGACCCAAGGACATGTCTCAACTTGGAGAGTAATTGTGCCCTCAACAACCCCTCAAGTCTGCTATGGTTTTGCAGTGCAGCAGCAAGAATATTTAACGTATGACAGATAAAAATTTCATCCAAAATAATAAAGATTCCTGCATTCTCCCCCCACCCCCACACACCAATTCCTATTCTAAAGTTAACCCATTAACTGTGCTGCCAATACATGACTAAATCTTAAGTGGAAACCTAGATCCAGAAGACTGAAACTGAACCTTCACCCCAAAGCAAAAACAAATAAAATGAGTAACAATGTTTATGGCATATAATTTAGTTCAACAAACTTAGGAGAAGAAAAGAAAAGAGCAGATCTGGGTGCTAAAACATTCAGTCAGGGTCATGTTTATACAGAGCATGGAGAAACGTCAGGAAAAGCTCCCTTGGATTCACATGTGCTTCTGGGGCACCAGATCCCTTCATGGCTCATCTAAGAATGGGGAGGAGGCCCTGTCATTCTTGTCATTCCAGTTTCAGAAGTTCCATGTCAAAGAGGACAGTAGCATTTGGTGGGATGATGCCTGGGTTCCCAGTGGCACCACACTGTACATGTAGTCTGGGGAGACAGTTTGGCTCTCTGACCCATAGTCACCTGGGCAACCTTTTTGTCCCAACCTTGGACCACCTCCTGTTTACCTACCATAAATGTGAAGGGATTCTTTCTATCCTGGGAAGAGTAAAATTTCTTTCCATCTTCAAGTATCACTGGGTAGTGCACCACATAGGTCTGACCATGCTTGGGCAAGGTTCACCCAATTATGGGGTAGATGGTCTCCACCTGCACTCCCATGGCTGCAGCAGAGGCTGGGCAGGCAGGCAGACCCACTGCGGACCTGGGGGCAGCTCTCTGGCTCTCAAATGTTGTTTTCCTTGTTGTTTTTGCTGTTGTGTTACGTAAGTTCTACTGAAGTCAGGACTCTGAGATCAAGAGTCACATGCTTCACCACTGAACCAGCCAACTGTCCCTTTTCCTCCACTCATTTTAATGGATCTTGTCCTTCTAAGCTTAGATATTGAGGAGCATGGGATAACGGTGGGCAAGAAAAAAAATGAAGGTTGATGTTCTGCTGGGATCACAGTTGTAGAAATGCGAGGGATAACATCATCCACATATCCTTATCTCTGCTGTGGGTAAATCAACAAGCAATGAAGGGTCTCCAAGTAGCCCAAAGTTCCTGACAAAGTAGTAATCTTGAATTCACCATTTGACTCCTTCAGTTAATGATTTATTGCTGGACTACTCTGGCAATCCCATTCTGAGTAGGGTCTAGGAGGGAATAATAAGACATTCACAAAACAAAGAGAGACTTTACTAGAATAAAAAAAATATTTTAAGGCAGGAATTATGCCTTAGTAAGCATTTAATGTCTACACATGACCACAGTGCATTCGAAAGATAAAATACTTTATAAATATCCTATTTATGAATCTATTCTTCTATTTCATAAATGTTTATTGATCAACTAATACATGTCACTTTTTATGAGGACACACACACACACACACACGATATGACTGCTTTAATGGAGCTTTACATCTACTGACAATGAGGAAAAAGTCCTGCAGAGGGGTTGACAAATATAGTCTCAGTTTCTTTCTGTCCTCTCCTTTAAATTGAGACTCATCTAACCTATACGTCTCTTCTGAGAGTCACCTGTGCTTTGCATGACTACAACCAGCTACCTATGCATCAGGAGTGACAGGCAACTGGATCCTTGGTGGCAATCCAGTTACTCCTCCATCAGTCACAGTGATGGCTCAGTGATTGCGGTGTCTTAAGCTACCAATCAATCTCCTTCCCGATGGTTTTTCTAACTAGCATTGGAACAGAGAAAATAAATTAATACCCAATTTGGTGAACTAAAGAAAAACATATTTCACTATGTATTATAGTGAAATAATGTGACTGATAAAAAACGTTTTCTTGAGACCTTCCTAGGGAAAACCTATATGTTTAAATATTGGGTCAGCACAAGTACATAAAAGTAACAAGCAAAAGGTTAGAATGGTCAGGAAGGAAGACAAAAAATAAATAAATAAAGGGATAGTTAGCTTTTGGACTTTATTAAATAAAACATTTAAATTACATTAAATCAAAATAGAGTAATATTAAAATATTTTAAGGCAAAACTAGCATATCTACTAGTAGATTTGTTTTCAAAATATAAAGTATATATCAGGGTATATTAAAGGTAAATCAGCTGTCAACCCCATGGAATGTACAACACAAAAAGTGAATCCTAATGTGAACCCTACCTATGGAGTATAGTTGAAAATAATGCATCAGGGGCGCCTGGGTGGCTCAGTTGGTTGAGCGGTTGAGCTTCCGGCTCAGGTCATGATCTCATGGTTCGTCACTAGCTCAGAGTCTGGAGCCTGTCTTCAGATCCTGTGACTCCTTCTCTCTCTGACCCTCCCCTGCTCATGCTGTCTCTCTCAAAAAAAAATTTAAAAAGAAATGCATCAGTATTGGTTCGTCTGTTGTAGCAAATATACCACACCAATGCAAGCTGCTTAATAGTAGAGGAATTACGAGGAGAGAGAGAAGGGATATGAGAATGCTCTAGATTTTCCACTTAATTTTGTAGTAAACCTAAAACAGGTCTTAAAAAATAAAATTTTTTAATAAAAAAAGGAATGAAGTACTGGTACATGCTACAACATGCATGAACCTTAAAAACACTATGTTAATTTTTAAAAAAAAGCCAGACACTAAAAACAAAATCCATATATTTTACAATTCTATTATATGAAATATCTAGTATAGGCAAATTCATAGGGACAGAAAGTAGGTTAGTGGTTTCCAATGGCTGGGGAGAGGAGAAAATGGTTATGGAGTTGTCTTCTGGAGCAATATTCTGGAACTGGATGCCGAAGATGGTTGCACAAAAGTGTGAAGGTATGAACACCACTGAATTGTGTACTTTAAAATGGCTAAAAGGATGAGTTTTATGTTACATGTATTTCACAGTCGAAACATTTTAAACTAAGTAAAATAAATGTGTAAATACCAGTGGGAGAATAACACATGGATTTAAACACAAATGTATGAGTTTAAAAAAGAAACGCATAAAAAATACTATGAGCCAAAAGAGACACTCCAGGATGTGGCAAATGAATGATTTTTCAAAGGACAGTGATTATTGTGATGGCTGTCAGCCTAAAAAGCAGCAGAGTGCCATTAGTAGGAATCCCTCATTCTCACTTCAGAAGATTTTAAGACTTTTTCCAAGTCTTTCCCTTTTAATAGTCTTTCTTCTTCCATGTGTAGTTTCTCTTTAGTTCATTATGACTCTAAAAACATATTGCTATGTATTACATTTATTACTTATATTTATTCATTTTATAATTATAAATTTTAGTTGTGCCCTCTTTTGCTCTAAAAATAAAATTGACATCTTCATATACATGACACAATTAATTTTTCTCTTTTTTCTTTTTATTGCTAAATAATTGACATAATCACTATATAAGTTTAAGGTCCACAGCATGTGGTTCAACTTACATATATTGTGGAAATGATTACCACAGTAAGTTTAGTTAACATCTATCATCTGATATAGATACAATGAAAAGAAATTAATGTTTTTCTTGAACTAGAGTTTCTTTTACTTTAAATTTTTTTCATTTGAGTAAAGTTGACACACAATGTTACATTAATTTCAGGTTCATGGTGATTCAACAAGTCTATATGTCATGCTATGCTCACCACAAGTGTTACTACCATCTGCTACCATACAATACTATTATAATATTATTGACTGTGTTCCCTATGCTGTACCTTTAATTTTTGTGACTTATTCATTCCATAACCAGAAACCTATATCTTCCACTTTCCTTCAGCCATTTTTCCCTTACCCCTACCCCTTCCCTCTAGCAATCAATAGTTTGTTCTCTGTATTCATAGGTCTGATTCTGCTTTTTATTTGTTTATTCATTTGTTTTGATTTTGGATTCCACACACAAGTGAAATCATATGGCAGTTGTCTTGGACTCGAATTTCTGAAAAATTTTTCACTCCAAGTTCTCTATTAACTTTTTGAAAAAGTCTGGAACAGGAATTCAACATTTCATATGATATTCAAGATTATATCTCAGTGATCAGATTTCTCTTTCTATTTAGTTGTATTTTCCCTTACTTTTTTTTAAACAGTATTTTTCATTTCCTTAACCCCATTTGGAAAATTATCACCTTCATAAAGAAACATATAAAATAATAATTCCTTGCATTTCCTCTTCTAGAACTAATAGCATTTCCCACTGGATTTTCTAAGAGTCTTTGGTCATCACATATTAGCGGCAAGATATGTGGGAGAGGGTAGTTCTCTAAAGGATCAGTCTCCAGATAAGATTTGAATCCAGAGTGACATTAAAGTATCTTGATTTGGTAGCTGGATGATGGTGTGAATCCCTTCAAGCAGCTGGTAAAAGGAGAAGAGCTGGGATTTAGAATATAATCCTTATTTCCAGAATCCAAGGTTGTTATTTCCCTTGGAGGTGTTGCAAATTTTTCTGGGTGCAGGAAAGATGTTAGGAGAACCCACATTAAGGAATCAAAGAATAAGACCAAAAAAAAGAATAGTTTTGGAGAAGAGAATTTGGGGAAAAGTGTAGATAGAGCACTTGTTGGTCATATTATAAAAGGAAAGGTATCCAGAGGTTATCTTCTGATCCATCCTGGAGCCAGCTTTAGGGAGAGGAGGCTTGGAGGAAAGGTAATGGTCCAGTACTGGTTTCTATAGTGACTCACTCATTGCCTGAACACATTGTCAGGTGACACAGGGATGGTTCCCTTGCTATATTATCCTTGACAACACCTGGGACCCATTCCGTCTTGTCCCCAACCTCCACTGCTCAGTATGACTTCCCTGACATGAGCCCCTCCTGGCTTTGAGCAAACTGTCAGATATCTGTAGGCTGTATGGCTCCATGAATATGCTTGTATTCCTCAGAAACCATCATTTCTGGTTGTATTTGGATCCAGTGCCGTTCACTATAGAGAAAGAAAATAATATTCTGATAATAATCAATGTGGGGAGTGTTTTAAAATATAAATTTTATGATATTAACATCCAAACAGGCAAACCAAAGTTACAGTGACATAGAAATTTGAAGTGAAGGAACTTTATAGGACACACAAAACAACCTCTATATCAACACATAGAGGCTCTTCATCCACAGAACAAGAACCACCAATAAGTGTGCCACCATATTTTTAAAGATCTTAGTGAAATGTTCATGCCACCAGGATCTCAGTCAAGTCTCAGCTCTCAGCATTGAAAGCATAGATGATTATGCTACTTTTTTCATCCTCTGCTTAACTAGATCACTTGGGAATGTTCACTGGGGGATTAAATTATTGTCTTTTAATTCCTTTGCTTCTAATATCACTATAAACTATTGTACCATTCAACACTGACCTCCATTCCATGAATGTAAACCATGGACTGTTATGTTTCATTAATTATTAAATATTCACTGAAAGCCTCCCCTGTGTGGCTGCTGAAAAGAGAGGCTAGGGAAAGGGCACAGTGAGGTTCCCATTACAAAGTATGCTCCATACCATTTCTATTTACCTGACTTACCTTTTTTTATAGCTCTTCCTCATGACCAGGCCTACAGCTGCAGCAGGAAGCAAGCCCCAAATAAGCACTATCTTCCACGAAAAAGTCATCATGGGCTCTAAAATGGAAAACCCATAATCTCATTAGATCATGAAACTGGGAAAAGTCCAAGATTGTTCTTTTTATCTGAGCAACTCCTAGGCTAGAGAGTAGGGTGAGAAGTGGGTCTCTCAAGGAGGTAGCTGGTCTATTCCTCCCTGCTCTGCAGAAGCTGAGAAGAGACCAAAGTTTATGCCAGCTTTATTGTTTGCTCCTGTCAGAAACACACACACACACACACACACACACACACACACACACACACACACACACATTTCTTTCCCTTCTCTTTTCCAATTATATCACCACCACTGGAGTAATCAGGGTAGCAAAAGTATAAAATTACCTAATCCACAGGCATGAAGATGATGTTAAGGAAGTAGTTTCTAATTCTGAAGACAATCCACAATAAAGAAGAAAGAATACCCAGAGTGATATTGTTTTTACATCAGAAGAAAAGACTCTGTCCTTACAGGACAGTAGAGTCAATTCTTAAAAGTTAGCGTATACACAACACTATAACCTTAGGACTTTAGTCAAGGGATGTCAGTAGGATCTCCAGATGTCCTGAAGACCAGTTTTCAAGAGATAGTGGAGAATTTATTCGAGAAGAAAATAAAAATTAAAATGTAGTAGAGCAATAAAATAAGTAAGTGTGAGTTTGTCTTCATGTTATTTTCCATAGTTGAAAGGAACACATGGAATCACCAACCTGAGAGAGAAAAAGTTGCCACTTTCTCCGCACCAAGAAGGGGGTTGCTAATGGAACAGGTTACATTCACAATAAAGCTGTTTGTGACCAATAGAGATGTCTTCACATGGAACAGCCCATGACTGCCTTGAGGCAGAACCTCTGAAAATGATGGTATCATCTTTCCTTCCATGTCCTTCCACTGCACATGGGGCTTTGGGAACCACCCTTCTGAATCGCACATCAGCTCTATTTCTCCATCCTTCTGTCCTATTACGGAAATTTGCGGAGAAGAACCCAGACCTGGGGAATAGAGATAAGGAACAAAACCTCAAGTGTCTGCCAAGTGGTTACTTGCCAGTAACTTCACAGAGAGGAGAGAGCTCAGAGATCCAAAGGTTTGGGGAAGAGAACAAAGCTTAGAGTGGAATTACATTCCACTGAGAGATGAGACTAGCTGGAGTGGTTTATTATTTTGTTCTGTTTTTTAATTTTTGTCTTCCTAACTTCAATCCTCAGAGAGAGTCAGAGGAACAATAAATTATAAATCCAATCTTTTCTCGTCTGTATATGTGAAAAAAAAAATAGCTTTGACCATGACAGGAATCACATGGACAGGATAAAAGAAAATGATTAAGAGAATATTCTCAAAGATCAAGATATTATATATATGTATGTCCAATGGCAAAAAATGATGGAATCCATTTAACTTCTCAACATGTGCCCCTCAATATATGGGTATGTCATGAATATATTTATGAACCAAGACACAAAATCAATGGGAGAAACAAATCAATTATCCAAGATATTGACTTGTGTCTTCAATCTTCAATGGCATTTGCTACCCTCAAAAAATCAATTCTAACTCACAGTATAGGCATTGGGAAGTTATCAAGCAGGGGTGGTTGGCCGTTCCTCTTCCATCCTGCCAGTTCTGTTGAAACTTACTATTTTAGCTGACATGTGGATCTAGTTTAGTCTTCACATAGTCATACTTCCTAGTAACTACACATTTTCCAGAATTTAATAACACTCTGTGAAATATTTTTGTGTAAAGTTATGGAGTAAAATTCTCCAATTTTAGCAAATGTATGGTCATTTTATGGAGATCCTGGTAAGTGCACAGATTTTATACACAGAGAATTATATCTGGTTCATTTGAGTTTGTGAACTTTAAGTATGTTCCTAGGCATCAGAGTGTTCAATATAAAGTTGACAAGTGGGTGAACATTCAGAAAATTTCAGGTACCAGGGGATAATTTCCAGGACCTAGTATGTTAAAGCAGTAGGAACAGAGGTTGAATCCAAAACATCTGGAATCCTTACCTACGATCTTCAGATCCAAACTGGCCTCCTGGTAGACACCATCTTTTCCAAAAAGGCACTGGTAGTGCCCATTATCTGACGTTGTGGCATTGTGTATCTGCAGGGTCAGTCTCCCCTCATTGATGGCATCACTCACCAACACTGTCCTTCCTCTATATTCTGCCATCTGCTCTTCAGTCACATGTTCCCCATTTGTGTACACATAAACAGCAGGATAATGGTGTGATTGGACCCACCTCACCTCCATACTTTGTGCATTAGTCTTGGGGTACAGATAACAAGTTAATTGTATGTCTTCTCCCACTCTGACATAGATGGGCTGGGAAGGTCCAATCACTTTTAAGGAAGCTGTGAAATACAACAGACAAAACACAACGAAAGAAACAAAATGGAGCAAGTAGTGTTACCGGTAAGAACATCTCCAGTGGTGTTTAGAACCCATGGGCATCCCAGGAAGCTGTGAGGCTCAAGGTCAGACTTTACAGAGGGGAAGATTTGGTGGAATCAGGGTAGAGGGTGTCCCTATTCAAGGTAGAACCATTCCATGATATGTGTCAGTCTGAAAAAAAAAACCCACTAATGGAACCCACACCTGCCCTTACCTATAGTTTTATTAAGATTATACCGCAATAAAATAATTTTGCAATGAATACTCCTAGAATAAAATTTTTATCACTTCACATCTATTCAACTTCTTTAATCTACTATCCAATCTGTGTATGTCTCAGTTTCTTAAACTATAAAATAAGTATATCATTGTCAAAATCACAAGATCATTCTGGAGGTATACATATTAATCTATATAAAGCTCTTGGATGACCATACAATGTGAGTGGAGGCATGCAGACCATGAGACTCGAGGGCACTGTAGCCATTCCTTCTGTCTTGATAATGAAAAGGGATAAGAATGAGTCTCAGGTGGATTTTTAGTAATGAAATGTTGAGAAACCTTGCTCTGGTTTGGTTCTTATATCACTTTATAAAATGTTATATTTTAATCCCCTGAGGTTCCACATATGTGGAGTACTAAACACACATCAGGTTCAACGTCATCAGATTATTTTGAGAAACAATGTAAGATCAAGAATTGGGAAGGTTGTTAAAATACAAAACATAAAACAACAACAAATACACAGAAGAGTCTAATCCTCCCATTGTGAACATTGGAGATGTTCTGTGGTGGCTTTCCTGGACCCAAGCTGTGTCACACTTCCAGTTCAGGTTCTGGCCATGCCAGTTTTGCTCTGTTCTAAATTGAGAGTCAACTTACTCTATCAAGTGGTAAAAATGCTTTCACAGGTTGTGATCATTTATAATATAAATTCAGGCATAAATTTGTATATGGTTTGGATGGAAATCAATGACAAAAATGTCCTATATTATGTAATTAGCCCAAATCTGCTAGGTACTTCTCTAGAAAGGAAACTTGCCATCAACACGATCCTAATTTTCAGATTATTCCCTTCTATTTTAGGTAAAATTTGACTCCCAATTTTGTTTGCTTTATCCTTCAGTTTTACCTAAAAAAATATTATCTCCATTGCATATATCTGTTAAAATATTAAGGGAAAAGTAGGAGTCAGAAAAAATGAACTAAGGATTAGTCTGCTGCTCTTTCTCTATCCATATATTTTACAGTAAATTGCTTAATAAAACAGATTATTTCCTTATCTCTATTACCCATTTGAGTAGGTGTATCAGAGATATATGAAACTCCTGTTTTGCCAGAATCCAAGTAAAAAATAAAGTTTAAAGGGCAGGGAAAAAAAAATCATGTAGCCCAGTCTGTTAATAATTGATATTCTACTAGAGCGATCTCTCCTTAAGAGAAGCTCTGCATAATCCCCTTTCACTATATAGTTTTGTCCATCGCCTTCCACACAATTTGTGATGACATTTGTTATTTTGTTTTAGTTGGTGGTATTGTATGTATGTTACTGAAATGCCCTCTGGATATTCATGGAAAATTAAATCTTCTCTGGACTGTGCAGTTTACTGAATAACACACCAATTCCTTCAAGCCTGATAATCCCATCATATGTCATATAATTTTGATATTACATAATATTAAGTTAATTATATTGGGTCATGTCCAGACTCTTAGGGCCTGACTCTACATTAGAGACTAAATTCAACACATTCATTTTGAAGATGAAAATAGAGACCAATGATTTATGAAAATCACACATAAGTGATTAAGAATTTGCACTTTTAAGTTAGATTAAAAGGTAAATATCACTATTTCTTAGTGGTTTCCCACAAACCACATATGTCTATAAGATTGCTTCCAGCTGTAAAATGAGGATAAATCTACTAGCTTTTATAACTATTGTAAGAAAAAGAAATGATGTCTGTAAAGCATTCAGATTCATGCCTGGCATATAATTAATATTTTTAAAAACTAGTCATTATTTTTTATAATAAGATTTTTTGCCAGAGTGGGAACTGGGATTCCAGTCCAAGGACCTCTACAGGCAACCTCAGTTTGCCAGCACTCAGCTGCAGTGGGTCCTTGCCTCCAAGCTCTAATTCATGAGGATAATACAGAGGGAGCTGTGAAGGTCCTGGTGTCCTCGATCAACAACCCTCAAAGCTCCTGAGGTCGTAGCCCTGTGACCCCACCTGACAGGAAGCTAGGAGAAGCTCCATATTTTCATCATGCTTTACTGTGGTCCCAGAAGGTCAGCACGAGGAATGACACAAAATCAGACTGCATTTTGTGTGCTGGGTCTGCAGTGGACACGTCCAATAGGTTCAGATAACTTGGAGGGATGACTTTTCACCTAAAAGGGCCTCCAGAGCCCTACCACCTGTCCTATAAGGCACCACCCTTTCCTCCAGGCAAACAGAGCAGCAATTATGCCTGTGCCCTTTATGGGTGTCCATCTGAGGCTCACTGGGGTCCCTGTGAACACTTATAGTCACAGGTTACGCAGTGCAATGGTGCCTGAGGGAGGCTGTGGAGGTCTGAGTCTGGCTAGTCACCCAGGTCGTGGCTCTGTTTTTCATCTGGATCACCAGTTGTCATGGCAGCTCTGCTGGCTTTGTCCAGGGATTACTAGTTCCCTTTGGGGAGGCAGAGTCTTTTCTACACTAGTGCATCCAATGTCTACTTACCTAGCTCATTCTGGAGTTTCTCTGTAAAAAGAATGAGAATAATATATTAAAGAATTTTATCTAAAGAAAGGAGAGAAACTATTAAAAGAGAAAAGAAAAGGAAAGGAGAGGAAAAGAAAAAAAAAGTTCTACATTGCATTGAAAAACTTAATTTATAAAAAATAAATATAGAAAAATATCATTTCCCATAGATCATCTGGTGATCCAGCTGTTTTTCTTTTTTTGTTTATGTTACTATTTAACATATTGATATTTACATATTACATAATACATATTTTTATAAGCGCATGAAAGTATAAAAATATATGAACATAGAAAATTTTTACCTCAAATTGCAAACTGAGAGATTAAACATATACGTATTATAATACACATATAATATATATTCAGCTCCTTTTAACATTCACATGTGATGTTTACTTTAAATTCTTTCAAATATCCATTTATATGAGTAAGAATAACTATATCCTGATATCTAAGTATAG
>PISW01011920.1:0-30620 GCA_004023785.1 Mungos mungo
TCAGTAGCAGACAAGGGCAGGCTTTGAGGCAAATAGCATTTTACTAAAATAAACCTCAAGTTTCAAGAATTGGGACTGTGCAGTCTTCTTTCTGACAGCAGGGCGATTAAATTAGATGTTGATCATACAAACATGATCGATAGAAGATTTTGTGCATCGCATGGCAATCGTCTTTTTTAAATTAAAAAAAAATTTTTTTTTACTTAACGTCTTGGACATGTTTGTCTGTTAGCATGAATATAGCCCTGGCAGTCCTTAAAAAGATACACACTAAGTAGGAGTGTGCCCCGCTTTAGCGTGGCCCTCCTTCAGACATTTGTCCTCAGGTTTCAACTACTCCGAACATTGTCCGCTGGTGCCTTTTCTTCCTGGAGTCCTTTATACCCTTAGCTTTATAGTTGTGCCTCCGCATCACGGGCAGCGTGTGTCTATGTTGTCTCCCTCACTGGAGTGCTGGCTGTGTGAGGGTAGGGACTTTGTCTCCTGCTGTGTCCCCAGTGCCTGAGTGCGCCAGTGTGCTGGGCGGCCAGTGAGTGTGTGCTGGCCGGGTGCGCGCTCCCTTGCCTGCGCACCTGCTTCCGTGTCTGCGTGTTGGAGTACTCTCCGGAAGACACTGAGGCAGAATTCTGGCTCAGAGTGACAGTTGTCTTACCCATCTACCGCTCCTGCAGTGACTGAAGGGCACTCAGTCTTTCTGCTATGAAGGGGAAACATTGCTCTCTCTCTTTTTTTTTTCTGGGAGCAAGTATGAGCAGGGGAGGGGCTGAGAGAGAGAATCCCAAGCAAGCTCTGCTGTCGGCACGGAGCCTCACGGGGGCTTGAACTCATAAACCACGAGATCATGACCTGAGCTGAAACCCAGGGTCAGATGCTCAGCTGACGGAGCTGCCCAGGTGCCCGGCTTCTCTGCCTGCGTTTGCACTCACGTGGCGAGGACATGTGGGTTGAGCGGATTGTCATTTGTTGGATGACCATGTGCATGTTTTCTCGGACTTAACTGAAAGTAACTATTCAAGAATTCTTCTAGCACATGGGATTTCTTGGCTTTTTGGGAACGACATATTAACGTTTAATATTCTTTTCAGGCCGCTTAGCCAGAAGAGCTCGGAAACGGAATATGTTAACAAATACAGACAGCTTGAGGCACGAGAACTCGATATGCATGGCAGCGATCAGCCAGCCGGTGGGCCAGGTAAACAGCTGTCTTAATTGTAAAATCTGCATGAGTTGTTTTACAGGTTAAAGCATTACATTCTTTTGTTTTTTTATTTTTTAGTTTATTTTTGAGAGACAGTGCAAGCGGGGGAGGGTCAGAGAGAGAGGGAGACACAGAATCAGAAGCAGGCTCCAGGCTCTGAGCTGTCAGCACAGAGCCTGACGCGGGGCTCGAACCCACGAACCCTGAGATCGTGACCTGAGCCGAAGCCGGACGCTTAACTGACTGAGCCACCCAGGCGCCATGCATTACATTCTTTAAAGTCTTTAAGAAATGTAATACTTTGGTCAACCAAGAGTCCATATTGCTCGTTAATTCAGGATGTTTTTTTGAGGGGGTGAGTATATGTTGGGCTGGAAATCACTCACTTCTTTCTGTTTTTAAAGTTTATTTATCAGAGAGCGAGCGAGCGTGCACACGCATGCCAGCTGGGGAGGGCAGAGAGAGGGAGAGGGTCCCAAGCAGCTCCATGCTGTCTCCGTGGGGCCCGACGTCGGGCTTGAACCCGTGGACCTCGAGATCGTGACCTGAGTTGAAACCAAGAGTCAGACGCTTGACCACCCAGGCGCCCCGCTGCCCTCTCTCATCAGGTTTCATTGAGTTTCGTTTTCTCACTGTCCGCATCCCTACGTATATGCAGGCTAATTTCTAATGGTTTAGGTTTCCCCCTAAAGCAGAAGCACATGGAGTGCTTTGCCTCCACCTAGGTGTCGTCCCTTGCTGTAGGCTTCGGCCTGGTGTGTCCTCACTAGGTGCCATTTGTTGGTTTTTCTAATACTGCCTTGATCGCCCTCAGGGGGAGTGTTTGGCCGAACAGTCTGGTACACTGTCACCAGAAGCGGTAGTTCAGAAGGTGTGCGCGCCTCAGTCCAGTGCGTACCTCTGCTAACAGCACGGTGCTGCGCGTGGCGGAGCGCTGGGCGCTTCGCTGCTCGTCTGTGCGGAGGCGTGGCGGCCCCGGCGGCAAGCGGGCTACCGTGCAGAGACCGCCATCATCCGCTGTCCGCGTGCAGAGGCGCGCTCGTTTTCAGATGACTGTGTATTGTGGTCCTTGTTACGTCCACGGGTCCTGACCCTGGGGGACGCCACCTGCCGGTCCCGGAGCGCGCCACCTGGGATTGGCGCCGTTGGAAAGCAGCGAGGCTGCAGGTGAGCGCCTGCCCTTGGAGGCGTCTGCTCTAGGGACTTCTGATTTGGATTTCAGATTTGGAACTGCTCTTTGCTTTCTCTGTGCCTGGCAGCCTGATACATTTGGAGCTTTTCACCAGACAGTTACATAAGTTATAGCTTTGGCTGCATCCTGAGGATTCATTCAACAACCGGTGTTTCACAAGGTGTGAGCCAGGGACTGTGTGAGGCCGTGGGAACGTGCTGAGGAGGAAGAGCTGGTCCCTGATCGCACAGAGATGATCGATGAGTCACGAGGTTACACGCGTACATGCTTTTGGAGCGCGATGCTCGGGAAGACCGCTGCGTGGGGGCCCGAGACCAGGGTTTCTGGCAGAGGCTGGGGTCCCAGGGCAGTAACAGCTGATCTTGGAGCCGACGGGCCATAGGTGGCACCGGGGCAGCGTGGGGATCAGGGTGGAGGGAGTGTGCGCGGAGGCCCGAGGGGGCGGTGGGCGGGCCTGGGCGCGGACAGCTGTGGGCTGGGTAATCCCCCCGAAGGGGTCCGATCTGAGGCTCCAGAGCCCGGGACTGTGTTAGCTCATAGGGGAAAGGGTCCTTCTGCTGTGATTAAGTCAAAGACCTTGTAATGGGGAGACTGTCTGCGGGCCCTGTGTGATCTCAGCGCTCTCGCGAGAGGGGGACGGGAGGGCCACAGTCAGTCGGAGGAGATGTGACTGTGGAAGCCGCAGGTTGGGGTGACGTGGCTTAGTGAAGAGAAACTAGCAGCTTCGTGGTTTCTGGTTTTATCCAGTTCATGTAAAAATATTTTAATGTTAATAGCTTAGGGTAAAAATATATCATGGAATAAAATTAGTGAATTAGGAGGTTGAGGTATTTCTTGTGACACTTTGGGATTATACTCTGTCACATGTAGTTAGCTGATCTGCCCTAAATTGTCCATTTTCTTAGAGCTTAATCACGATGCTTTTCCTGGTCCCCTCCCTTTGTGGCTGCTGTTCAGATGGGAGAGCCCCGTGGCCACGAGCCTCCCCCTGCTTGGCTGCCGTGCCCCCCGCGGCGGCGGGCATGGAAGCAGGGCTCGGTTCGTGCTGGGTGTGCTGCAGCCGGTGACCTAGAAACGTCCAGCTGTGTCTGTGTCCCGGGGAGGACGGGCTAGGGTTTAGACAGGGCAGTTCAGACGTCCAGAATTCGCTTCTCGCAAGATTTCTGG
The DNA here is from genome assembly GCA_004023785.1 of Mungos mungo. NCBI lineage: Eukaryota > Metazoa > Chordata > Mammalia > Carnivora > Herpestidae > Mungos > Mungos mungo. The sequence continues at coordinate 3,558 of PISW01011920.1, forward strand.
CTTTCGGTAGCAAACGGATGTCGTCAGGGAACGTGAGTCACGTCGGTGTCGTCAGAGCAGCGGCCCGGGCGGCGGCCCGTGCAGCACGTCTCCCGTCTCTCGGCAGATGACACGGCCGCTGCCGCCTCATGTCCCGGCGCCCCCAGCGCCTCTCGCTCCCCGCCTCCCACTCTGTTCCTGCCACTGTTCTTCCGTCTTGCGAGGGAGCCGTGCTGCCACGCGGACGCCCGTCCCTGTCCTGTGTCAGGTTAGCAAAGGCCTGTCACTGATTGGTAGACCTGCGGACATCAAGCGTGGGAAGGGGTCTCTCTTTCCCATATTTGGGTAAATCTTATGTCAGGTCTTCACTTGTGGGCTGGCCTGGATGCCCACCCACCGTTCCCCCCGTTCGGGGTTCCACGTGATTTAATGTTGGAACCGTTTTTAAATTAGGAGCTGTCCAGACATGGGATTTTGCTCCAACTCCATGTTTGGCAGGTAGTGTGGCTAATTACTTGTAAGGCCTCCTTAGTCTCCTAGTGGAGAGAGCTCTGGAGGGGGTGCGCCCAGGGGTAGGTGTACCACGTGGGCAAGCAGGGTGGCATTGGCGATGGAATTCTTTAAGAGCTGAGAGGAGATGGGGCACCTGGGGGCTCCGTCGGTTGAGCCTCTGACTTCAGCTCAGGTCATGATCTCAGGGTTCATGGGTGTGAGCCCCGCATCAGGCTCTCTGCTGTCAGCGTGGAGCCTGCTTTGGATGCTCTGTGTGCCCCCCTTCTCCCTGCCCCACCCCTGCTCATGCACATGCGCTCTCTCTCCGTCTCTCTCTCAGAAGTAAACACAGAAAAAAATTAAAAGCTGGGAGAGTGATGGGAGGAAAGTGAGACAGGATAGTGGAAGGACAGTCATGTTTTTAAGAGTCCGGTGGCCCTTTGTGTCCTGACGGGAAGACCGGAGCAGGGGAGGGCAGGGCTTGGAGAGTCCTCCTTCGCCGTCTTGTAAATTCGGAACAAGTCCTACACACTTTGATTCAGACATAGGAGGAAAGCTCTGTTTTAGTTATTACTAGATTAGTTCTGGGATTGAGAACGTGTGTGTCACGTGGGAAGGACGATGGCAGAGCATCGGTGAGACGTTGGGGCAGAGCAGTGGGAGGAGGAGGGGAGATGGGGCGTGGGGGGGGTGAGAAGGGGCATGAGCTCTAAGTGCAAAGGGGCGGAGCCTTGACCCTTGTTTTGGCAGTAAAGGTTTATTTCCCGATAAAAGAGTGTGTCCCGTGAGGTTTGGGAACTTGCCAGTGTGTCCGGTCCTGACCTGAGGCCCAGCGTGTGCAGCGCTGCCGGAGACGGGAGGGTGTTAACGGTCAGAGCGCTGCTCTGGGCCTTTAGCAGAGCCGCCCGCCCCTCTTCCGGGTGCCTGTCGTTCCTGAGTGGGGCTTGTTGTCTGCCCCCAGAGTACTTCAGCAGCAAGGGACCCACGCAGCAAATTGGTGCATTCTATTGAAATTTCAAGTAAAAGTCTGTACTTTAACCATTTTAGTACTGTTAACCTTAAAAATAAAACTGCCAGTTATTTTATCAGCAAAAAGATGGATTACTCTGGGAATAACAGGTCGTTTAATCCAGGATAAGCAGGCTACCAAAAACCAAAAACGCAAGTCCTGGGAACCAAGGACAGGAGGCTCTTTCGGGAGGGGAGGGGGGGAGTGGGCCTCTTGTAAACAAAACTGGGAATTCAGAGTATAGAGGCTTCTCAGTGGCTGAGCAGGGACAGACTCTCATTGGCTGGGCTGATGCCGGGGCTTGGAGGAAACCTTCCTTCCTCCTGCGGGAGAGTCCCTTGGGCAAGGCGCCTCTCTCCCTGTTGGGTCGGTGGTGGGCAAGGGGGGCGGGCGTGAGGCCCCCCCACTGCTCCGCCCCCCCACTACCGGCTCGGGAAGCCACTCTGAACAGGTTCCCTTTTGTTAATTTTCACATTGCCCTTTTCACGACGTGCTTTGCAGGTCTTTTGTCTTAGAAGGCGGTGCTGAGCCTGCCGCGTTGATGGCTGTGATGGAGGCGTAAGGTAGAAGAGTGTCCTCAGCTTGTATCAGAGATCCGCCGTGGTGCCGAGGGCGTTTTCTAGCCGCCCTGTTTGCGGGGTAGCCGACAGAGTGTACTTGTGCGTTTGCATGTGGACGCGTACAGGCCGTTTTTATAGATTAGACAGAACCTAGGGTTGTTGACCGTTTTATCTTTCCAGATACGTAATAGTGTTGCATTTTTTTTTTTGAATACAGGTCCAAGGCCACCTTTGGCTAAATTAAGCAATGTGGCATGCATCCCAGAGACAACTTACAAATATCCTGATTTGCCTATAAATCGATGTAAGGAAGAGGTAAAATCATTTTTGTCATAATGTAATTCTGGTGTTTAAATCAACGTCTGAGGCCCAACCTTTTGGTTTGTAATTGGAAAGTGACGAGGGGCCAGGCATGTGTATGTGGTGTGCGCCGGAGGCGCCTGGGCTGGGTGACGTCGGTCTTCCTTTTGTCGTGCTTTCGTTTATTCAGCCCGCCTTCTGAGGTAGCCGTCAGGAAACGCCTGTCCCCGGCAGAGCTGCTTCTCGAAGAAAACCCACTGCTAAGGCTTGTGCAGAGCAGTAAGCCGCCCGGCCGCCGCTCTGTCTCGCCTTCCACTGGGCTGTTAACTGATCTGATCAGTCATCGGTCCCTCATTTTGTTAGCAGTGCTGGGCCAGATAGGGCAGCAAGATGATCACACTTTTCGTTAGTTAGGTGTTAGTAAGCCACTTAGAAATAAGTGTACTGAAACCTTTACTTAATGTGTTCGTAGAAAGATGAGTTAAAGATTGAACCGTAAATGTTCCACGTTGAAGTTTTGTTTTAGGGAGTCACGCGACTTTTGTAGAGTATGTGTACTTCATTAGTTTTGGGGGACTGGTGTTCATATTAATCTGTATTCCCTGGCCATAGCAATTGCTAGAGAGATAAGAGTTTAGATAAATTTAGGGTGAAGTCAGGGAGTGGTGGGTAGGAATTGGAGTGGAGTCTTAAAAACGCTCAGTCTGGAGGTGGAACAGTGGCAGTTGATTATTTGAAAATGCATCTGCAGAATTTCAAACGAAATTTTAAAACCACCTGAGGGTAACGGCAGCAATGCTTTCATGTTTCCTGGGAGAATTACGTAAGGCTCGTTTCAAAATTTAAAAATACTGGACCCTTAGGCTTAGCAGGAGCTATGGAAATCAGCGCTTTCATTCCTGCACGGAGCCCGTGAGCCCTGGGGCGCCATGGCCGCCGCGGCCTGCGCTCCGGAGCCGGGGGGCAGCGGGCGCGGCAGTTTGGGGGGGGTGCTGCCTGTTGTTGCCTTCGTGCTCTCTTGTGACGGTTAGAGGGTGAGGTAATAATTTAACATTTTTAAAAATTTTTTAAAAATGCTTTATTTATTTTTGAGAGAGAGAGCGTGAACAGGGGAGGGCCAGAGAGAGAGGGAGACGCAGAATTGGAAGCAGCTCCGCTCTGAGCTGTCAGCACAGTGTGGGGCCCGAACTCACGAACCATGAGATCATGACCTGAGCCGAAGTGGGATGCTTAAGCGACGGAGCCCCCAGGCGCCCCAATAATTTAACTTTTAAAAGATGAAAGGAAAATAAATCCTAAACATCCTCCCCAGATAGTTTTCAGTTTACAGATAGTACTGTATGTCATTAACTTTGTGGCAATCTCAAAAGTGTTTTTCTCCAATCGCAGGTTATTTCTCTGATAGAAAGTAATTCCGTGGTGATCATACACGGCGCCACGGGCAGCGGCAAAAGCACTCAGCTGCCACAGTATGTGCTGGACCGCTACATCCGGCGCTCGGCCTACTGCAACATCGTGGTCACCCAGCCCCGCAGGATAGGCGCCCGCAGCCTCGCCAGGTGGATCAGCAAGGAGCGTGCCTGGCCGCTGGGCGGTCTGGTGGGCTACCAGGTGAGGCCGGGCCGGCCCTCTCCGCCCGGGGCTGCTTCCGTGCGGGCGGGGACGAGGTGTGCTCCCGGAACCAGCGGCTTACGGGGCCGAGCTGTGGTGCAGCGCGAGAAACCGTGAACACGGGCGCCGGGGGCTCGGGTGGTTGAACGTCCGACTCTTGATTTTGGCTCCGGTTGTGATCCCAGGGTTATGGGATAGAGCCCAGGTTGGGCTCTGCATGCACTCTCTCTGCCCTGCTCACATATGTTTTAAGACTAAATAAAAATATTTAAAAAATAGTGAAACTGAATTTTTTTGATAAGAACTTCAGTTTCTTTCAGTTGAATAGGAAAGAAGTGAGAATTCTGAGACTCAGGGTTTTTGTAACTTTATCTTTGTAAGTAGATGTCCTCGTACCCCGCGGTCCTAACGTGACAGCAGCGCGCCGGCAGCACGGCCCCCGGCCCCAGAGAGAAGGAAAATATCATCTTTAGAATGACGTGTTTTGTTTCTGTTTTTACGTTTATTTTGAGAGAGAGAGAGAGAGAGATAGAGAGAGAGGGAGGGAGGGAGAGGCAGGCACAAAGGGGCAGAGAGAGAGGGAGACAGACTCCCAACTAGGCGCTGCACTGGCAGCACAGAGCCCGGTGTGGGCCTCAAACTCACGAAGTCAAGAGTCAGGCACTTAGCCGGCTGAGCTAGCCGGGCCCTGGGAATGGTGGTTCCCGTTTAGACCCCGTGGTTTTTATTCCCTTCCTTTCTTGCCTCTGGCATAAAATGGGCGTGGCTTTTTTGGTAGTTAAATGCAAACATTTTATCTTATTTTACTTTATTTAATATTTTTTTCTTTATTTTTGAGAGACAGAGAGAGACAGCGCAGCAGGGGAGGGTCAGAGAGAGAGGGAGACACAGAATCCGAAGCAGGATCCAGGCTCTAAGCTGTCAGCACAGGGCCCGACGTGGGGCTTGAACCCACAAACTGAGATCATGACCTGAGCCGAAGCTGGATGCTGAACCGACTGAGCCCCCCCGGCGCCCGAAATGTGAACCATTTAAACCTGACAGTTTTTTCCTTTCTCTTTCCCCTTTCTGCTCTTAGGTAGGGTTAGAGAAAATAGCCACAGAAGACACCAAGTTAATTTATATGACAACGGGTGTCCTGCTTCAGAAGATAGTTGGTGCTAAGAGCCTGATGGAATTCACCCATGTCTTCATTGATGAGGTGAGTGCTGCTTCTACACAGCTCTGCTCTTATGCTCCTGGTCTTATTTTGTAAGAAAGCGAGCAGTGCGCAGATCACCACATGTTCCCTGGTTGTAAAGTGTGATGAGTGCCGTTGGTCCGGATCTGCTTTATTCTATTTATGAATGCTTTGTTTTCATTCTTCATGCTTGGTTCTGAAGCACAGGTGTGGGCGTTGAGGACTCTGACCAGCTTCCTTGGTTAGAGCAGGATCAGCAGAGTTTAGCTCTCAGGCCACATTTGGCACCTGTGTTTGTAAATAAAGTTTTATTGGAACACAGTTTTGCTTGTTTGTTTGCGGGTGCTAAAGAGATGCGTGGCTGTGGGGGACACCACCTTCCTCGAAGCTGACGTCCACACCCCTGCCTTCTGCAGGAGGAGTCTGCCGACTTCTGGTTGAGTGTGTTCGGCGGACACGTGGAAGAACTTTCATTGTGTGTAGGTCTTTTTCGTCTAGTAAAATGAGGACAGTGGGGTTTTTTTTTTTTAAAGAAAGTATACATAAGATACTAATATATTCTTCTTTCTTAAGAAGCTCTAGTAAAGAGTCTGTCTTTGTGTCAGTCTTAGCTTTCTGGATTTTTCTCAGGATGGAATATTTCATTGATTTTATATTTTAAACGAGTTTTTTGAGGTGGGAGGATGTTGTGTTCAGTTTTCCCAGGGGTTTGGAAATGCCTCCCCCCCACAGTCTTGAGTTTCAAACCCCATCAGTGGTCGTGCCTTTCTGGGGGCAGGAAAACATTGGCAAAGAGCTAGATTCGGGGAAGGTTGGAGACGGGGCTGGAGACGGAGGCAGAGATGACAGCGTCGGGGCGGCTGTGGAGGGTCGGCGTCCCGCTCGTCAGAATGCGCGTGGTGGTCGACGACGCCCCACCGCGCTGCGCGAGGCCCAGCGGGCGCGTCACTAGCTTGTGTGCAGGTGAACGTGGTGCTGCGTGGCGGGGCGCGGCGGGTCGGCAGAGTGGAAGGTGGGCCAGTAGTATGACGCGGTCTGCTGCAGGGGTTTTCTTCGTGATGGTTATTTCTGAGTGTGTCTAGATCAGACAGAAATGAAACGCCTTGTGGGGGCGCGCTGGGCAGTTCACTCCGGAGCCCCGCTGCCGGCGCCCCCGTGTGTTTTCTGTGTGTCCGCCGTCTTTCTGACCGTCTGCCTGGGCTTGTGCGCACGTCCCTGAGTGGCGAGGACACTCCTGTCCTCCTGGGTTACGGACCCCTTCTCTCCCGGAGCTGTGCCGTGAGGGCGGAGCGCGTGTGGGCTGATCTCAGCGAGGCGGGGCCGGGCCTAGCGGAGGCCCTCGTGTCACCCTGCCTGTCCCCTGCACCCAGGACGCGTGCTGATGGTTCCGTGCCTCCGCAGAGAATGTTCGGCTGGGACGTGCTTGAGATTCTAGGTGTATAAACAGTATTGTTCCTCTTATGAGGATGATTTGAGTTTCAGAGGCCATCCAAGAGCAAAGGTTGAGGGGGGCCAGGCTGTGGAAAATGGGATGACCCTGTTTTCAACTTGTCGGCTCACGTGGCTCCAGGTAACCGTTCCTTCCGTGGGCACTTTGCCGGCACCGCCTCGGGCGCGGAGGTCGTGCAGACCTGACTCGCGCTCTGTCCCTTCGGCCACTGTCCCGGGAGAGTGACCCCTGCTGAGCCATGTGTTTCCGTGCTGCCGAGCAAGGAGGAAGGCCAGGAGGAAGGCCGTGGCAGGGACAGGGCCGTGGGGCCCTCGGGGCGGGGCGGGGGCCGGATGGAGGTCACTTGGGGCTTTGGGCCGAGGAGAGCTTTTTTCTTCTTTCCCAAGTAAGACACGGGATGTTTGCTTTGAGGAAGTTTTCCGGAGCCCAGTGACAGGATGAAATAAGGGTTAGATCGATAATGGTGTCCCGAAGATTCCCAGCCATTTATACGAGCGTTAACTACTTCTCAGCGGCTCTTCTTTTCTTTTCCCTGCCCGCTTGCCTGCACCTCGCCCTCCGTGGGCGGTGAGGAGGGCGCGGGGCCTGGGACTGTGGGTGAAGGGCGGGGCCTGGGACAGGGCTGTGGGTGAAGGGCGGTGCAGGGTGAAGGGCGGGGCCTTCACACCGAGGGGGAGGGGCTTCCTCTTCACACCCAGCAGCGGGTCTCTTCACTTCTGCAGCAGAACATCCCAGAGTCGAATCGTACTGCCCCCGGGTACATGAGGTGTCCTGGCTAAATGACACAGTACCAGGGGTCTTGTAGACGAGCGGCCCCATGTGACCCAGCCGTCCTCTGCCAGCTGGCCTGGGGCCGGCAGGTGGGGGGCTGAGGGAGCTGTGGGTCCTCGGGGGCTCGGCCTGCCTGCGGACGGGGCGCCGGGGACGGCGGGCAGGTGGCTGCTTTCCCTGAGCCGGAGCTCCGAGCCCACTCCCCAGGGCAAGGCCGGGGTCTGCGGCTCCCCTTGGTGCCCTCGGCGCCTCGCCTGCCTCTGCCTGCCCTGTTTGGGGCTGATCTGACTGTCCCACAGCCAACCCTAGCCCGCCCGTGGGAGCCACGGCCCTGCGTGTCACAGCCTCAGCCTGCGGCTGGAGCCTGAGGGAAGCGTGTGGTTGGCAAGGGACAGCAGAGGAGGTCGGTCCAGCTCTGTGTGCTGGGGGTCGGTGGGGTGATTCCGCTGTCCCAGTGACCCAGGGGCCCCATTGGCATTGAATGGGCAGGACCAAAGATGCTGAATTCTCTGCCCAGATGCCAGGAAGGCCCCACAGAGAAGCACCGAGGAGGACAGTGACCCCCACGGCCTCCCCTGTGCCCTCTCGTCTGTGGGCCAGCGTGCCTGGCTTCCTCTCAACCGAGTGACGTCCGTCCCGAGGAAGTGCGTTTGGCAGAGAGCTGACTTGTCCCCGGCTCCTGGGTGCCCCTCTGGACCCGCTTCCCCCCGTGCGCGGAGCGGCCACGTGTGTGGTCGGTGCCACGAGGGGCGCCCCGCTGTCGTGTTTTGCAGGTACACGAGCGAACAGAAGAAATGGATTTCCTGCTCTTGGTGGTCCGCAAACTGCTGAGAACAAATTCGCGTTTTGTGAAGGTAAATTTCCTGAGTAACGGAAGCATTCAGGGTTGAGGTTTGTTGTTTGGTTGTGTTTCTCTGTTTTTACAGGAACAATCGAAAGCAGTGACTCCTAACACTAGAGGTCGTGTGTCCCACTCAGAGCCCGCCTGAGGCTGGCTCCGGGGCACGCCCTGGCAAGGGCGGGCGGAGTCCTTTCTGCTCTATTATGTTGCGGTAAATTCTAACGTTTTCTCCGGGCAGCAAGTGACGTAATGATCGTTGACTCTAATGAAATGCTGAGTGTTAGATCCCTGCTTGTGGTTGAATAATTACTACAGTTTGAAGGCACGTGAATATGTCTGCAATCTCTTCAAAAAACAGCACCAGAAGAGGAATTGAAGTCTTTTTTTTTAATTAAAACTTTTTTTTTTTTGTGAAGTATGTATATTTTTGAGAGAGAAAGCATGAATCAGGGAGGAGCATAGAGGGAGAGGGAGACAGAGAATCCCAAGCAGGCCCCAGGCCTTCAGTGCCAAGCTCCGGCCCACCAGCCGTGAGATCGTGACCTGAGCCAAGGCCGGACGTGTAACTGAGCCACCCAGGCGCCCCGAGGACACAAGCTTTGAGGACAGTTCTGTGTGCCGCTGTTTTAGCGACTTAGGTGTGAGTTGCCTGGAGGTCTGTGGGGACGGTGGACACATTACATCATGTGAACTGAAAGGAGGAGGGTGTGAACGAGACTGAGCTAGTGAAGGGTTGTAATAATTACGCGTTCTCCACGGAGGCCACGCCGCTGTGTGGGGAGCAGCTTCTGAAGGGCCCGTGGCCGGGGACAGGGCGGTGAGGGCCGTGGCGGCTGTTGGAAAGCCACTGTCTGCAGGACGGCCGTCCTCCCGGCCCCGCTCCCGGGGTGGGCGCCAAACAGACGGACCCTGAAAGTTGCAGTTGATGGCGTTACCACTTGACACGATTGTAAAGTGAACGCGGGAGTTTGGCTGTTCTGTTCCTTTTTGGAATCTTAAAGGTGACATTAAAGATTGTTCGACAGTTTGGGCCCTCTTTGGTTGTCCTTTTAAGACTTTTCATTTTGGGGCGCCTGGGGGCCTCAGTCTGTTGAGCCCTTCCCCCACTCGTGCTCTTCCTCTGTCTCTCAGAAATAAACATTAAAAAAAAGGCTTTTACGTTTTACTCTTAGGTCCTGACTTGGTTACATGTTTTATTTTACTTATTTATATATTATTTATTTTATTATTTATTTTGAGAGAGAGATTGAGGGCACGAGGCAGAGAGAGAATGCTCAGCAGGTCTGCGCTACCAGCACCGACCCCAGTGCAGGGGCTCAGACCTCTGAATCGTAAGATCGTGACCTCAGCCCAAACCAGAAGTCAAATGCTTAATCTACTGAGCCATCAGGCGCCCCCATTACATGGCTTTATTTTTTTGTTTGTTGTCTTTTTTAAGTAGTAAGGAGGACAGTATGAGTGGATTTTAGAAAGTCTACCATAGGGGCACCTGGGTGGCTCAGTCAGATCTTGATCTCAGGAGCACGAGTTCAGGCCCCACGTTGGACCCTGCGCTGGGCGTGAGGCCTACTTAAAGCCCACCGCACGGCTGAAAGTGGTGGGCGGGAATTTGCTCCTATGATAAAAATAGTAGGAAACCACGGGTTCGTTTCAGTATTCTCTTCATTTGTTAAATCTGTGAAGCAGAGTATTTTCTAGACCAAGAAATGAGAGGTCAAGTTATAGATGGCGTTACACTAAGTTTTTTGAAATGCTCAAAAATTCTTTTTAAGTACTTTTTAAAAAGGGAATTGCTGCCAGAGACTTAGATTCAGAGCGTGGGAAGGTGGGCCTGAAGGTCTCCCCTTCCTCTGCCGCACGGACCTTCGGAGGTTCCTGGCTCTGTGCCGTCCCCACACGCGCTGGCCCCACTGTCACCGCTGGCTGGCCGCACTCAGGTCCGCCCACCCTGGTGTCTCGGGCAGGCCGCCAGGCTGTGTATGGAGGGGAGGCCGGGCCGAGGCATCTCTGTCGCCTCCAGCAGTCTGGTGTGCGCGTGCCGCCTCCGCAGAGCAGAGGCCCTGCGCGCCATCGGCCTCCTGTCCCTTGGGAGACAGTTGCGAGGGCATCTGCCGTGACCGAGGGTGCCCCTGGGGCCACTCTTAGACCCGTGTGGCTTCTCAGACGCTTCCTTCCAACATTAAGCAGCCGATCTTAAAATGAGTTCTGGCTAATATGCTTTTTACCATTTGGATCTGATGTCTTGGGGGAAAGTACACGAAGTTTGTCGGCCCAGTCATGCACTGGGTCTCGGCAGCCCGCCAGGAGGTCCTGTCTCCCCCTGGTGGGCACTTTGGAGCCTGGCAGATGGCACGTGTCCTTGGTGCTGCTGCCGCCTGTCCGGTGCACCTGGGGGTGCTGGGGTGCTGCTCCCAGCTCTCACGCAGACTTTCTCAGAGAGCTCATCCCGTGTGTGCTGGCTCGCACGACTGACCCCTGTGCGGGGTCCCCACGCCTCGGCGCCCGCTCCCGTCCAGGCTGGCTCCTCGGCTGTGGCCCTGGGACTGCCCCACGTTCTTGGCTTCGAGCCCGGGTTTTCTGGTCGAGTCTGCCCCTTCGCCGGTCTGCTCCCTGGCTTCTCTGCGCCACCTCATCCAGTGACCTACTCGGTTTTACTTTTGCTTCCTGATGCAAAGCTTTCTTGGAGGTAAGTGGTTAGGGTTTAGCTTTTTTGTAGTCTCTTCACTTGATAAGATGATTCCGGACGAGTTGATTGTCTCTGAGCATTCTTTAAACTGCAGTAATTAGTATTCCATAAAGATGAAGTCAACGTTTGTACTAAAGTTTTGAGAATTACTGAAGCAGAAGCTAAGCCTGGTATTTTAATAGTGTCTCATTTACTCGTTGCTGCTGCTCTGTTTCCGTGGCTGCTTCTCTGCAGGTCATCCTGATGTCGGCCACCATCGACTGCAGGGAGTTCGCAGACTACTTCGCTGCTCCTGTCCAGAACAAGATGAGCCCTGCGTACGTTTTTGAAGTGGAAGGAAAGCCCCATTCAATCGAAGAGTATTACCTGGACGACCTGGAGCACATTCACCACGGCAGGGTGCGTTGGACGGCGCCGCTTCTCTCGTAGCGAACGCGCGTCTGCGTGAGACGAAGCCGGCCGTGGTCAGCCGCTGTCGGAAGACGGTGCCGGCTCAGGGTCCAGGCTGAGCGGGGGCGGGGGCGGCCCGGAGGGGGCGGGGCGGGCGGCCCGCGAGTGTTGCTTTGGGCCTGGAAGCACGCTGTGTGTTCCCGCGAAAGTACTGGCTTGGTTTTACACTTTGTTGATGAAAAGTAAAACGTCAGATTTTGTTTAGCTATAAAATTGTAGATTCAGTTGAGGGTGGGAGGTACTTTTATTTCAAATTTTATTTTGATTAAGCTGCTTCTTGTAACAGAGCCTGTGGTGCTCTCAGGTGACGGAGGAGCGTGCTGCCGGTGAGGGCCCGGCTCACACATCCCGGGGGAGAGTTGCAGTCGATTTGACGTTACTTTCCCGCGGGTGAAACATTTACAGGGCTCGGTGGATGAGCAGGTGTAAAGTGTCCTCTCCCGCCTCTGTCCTCTGCTCGGCTCCCCTGCCAGCAGGAGGCCTCTGTTACTGATTTCCTAGGATTCCTGCTCCTGCCCGGACTGTGAGCATCCACCGCACACCCCCCGACGGAAGAGGCAGCGCTGCCCGCCCCCCCGCCCCCCGCACGTGCCGTTCCGCATTTCACTAATCTCCAGTGTTTCTGGCCCTTTTCTTTTTTAAGTTTGTTTATTTATTTTGAGTGGGGGAGGGGCAGAGAGAGAGTCCCAAGCCGGCTCTGCACTGGGGGCGGAGCCCAATGTGGGGCTTGAGCCCATGAACCGGGAGATCGAGCCCTGAGCTGAAACCAGGAGTCAGAGCTTAATTGGCTGAGCCCCCCAGGCGCCCCTGGGCTTGTCTTGTAAAAAAAGGGCTGCGGTGGGAGAGGACCCCGCGCCTGTTCGGAAGGTGTCGTAGAGGCTGGGCTCTCTCTGCCGCAGTGCTGCTGACGCCGTGGCGGGCACTGTGCACCCTGTGCCCGCGCTGTCGGACGCTTACCAGCGTTTCTGGCCTTGGTCCACTAGCTGCAAGCGGGGCCCCGCTGTGGCCCCAGCAGTGTTTCCAGACAGTCCGTGGGGCGTCGGCTGCCGCCTGGGAGGCCCCTGTGCAGGTCATGCCTTCTAGAAGACCGGGTCTGCAGGGGGGCTGCTGGGCCAGAGGACGCGTGCGCTCGGAATTATGGTTGACGGTGCCGGGCTGCTCTGTGTGGGCGTTTGACTCTTCTTACAAACGTGCGGTGTGGAGGTAAGCCGCAGCCTCGCCAACGGGGAGTCAGCCCGCCAGGGTCCACCTAACTAAGAAGACGCGTTGTGTCAAATCTGTTATGGCGGAGGGGGGCCATCCATGGCCATTAAAATGTAACGCGTCTTTTTTTCCAAGTTTGTAAATGACAATATTAAAAAAAAAAAAAACCAAGAATGTTAAAAGAATTTCATAGTGACACCTTCCTTGTAGCCCCTAGATTCCACGGTTTACGCTTATGAAAAACTGTCAGAACTAAGAAACTAACTGGTATATCAATAGAACTAAACTTGTATTTATTTGGATTTTACTGGTTTTTCCCTAATCTCCTTTCTCTGTGTCAGGGTCCCATGTTGCTTTGGGTCATCGTAGGTGTCTCTGTAGGTGTCTCTGTAGCTTCTCTGGGCTGTGACAGTTTCTCAGACGTTTCTTACTTTTGATGAGCTTGACAGTCAGTTTTTGGGAGTCCTGGTCAGGTATTTTGTGGGATTCCCCACTGCTGGGATTTTTCTGATGTTTTTCTCAAGAGTAGATTTGGGGCTGAGTTTTGGGGAGGGGGCCGCGGAGGTGAGCACCGTATTGTGGCCTGGCCTCCGGAGCGGTGCCTCACGGGCGCTGCTGGCCTTGACCTCCGGCCCAGGGACGTTTTTGCCAGACTACTGCGTTGCCTGTTCCCCTCCCCCCGCCCCAGTGCGACGTAAACGGGCTAAAGAGAGACATGTCTCTAACTTGCTGTTTGGAAACAAGTCACTAAATGCAGCCCATTGACAGGGTGGAGGGGAGAGGGCACTTATTTATCACATTTAAAAATTCTGCATTTTCTGGCCCATTTTGGGTCCCTCTTCATCTGGCCATCGTTCTGATGATGCTCATGGATGGGCTGGGGTGTTGAGTCAGCTCTGGACACTTGGCCTCGGAGCCCATGTGGTCGGGGAGGCCGGGGCCCCGCCCCAGGCAGTGGCTGGTGCTCTCCAGGCTGGGGAACATCCGAACCCTCTGTCCTGTGTGGTGGTTAAGAGGTCCTCGGGAGGTGTTCAGCGAATGAATATATTAATTTTAAGCCTTACAAAAATGGCTTTTTGTACAGATCCTGCTGTAATAGTTTTTGAAGTCAGAGGACTTTTAAAAATTCCAGTTATATTGTGGGTACTACTCCTGTCCTGTTGCCTGCACGCTGTCTCATGTTACATGGGAGAAGCACCCTGCCTTCTGTGGACCCAGCCTTTCTCCCTTCCTGCCTCTTCCGGACCTTTTCTGATTCACTGTTGCCCCCTCCTTGCTTTTTCTTTTTAATTTTGTAATGTTTATTTTTGAGAGACAGACAGAGCATGAGTGGGGGCGGGGGAACAGAGAGAGAGGGAGACACAGGATCTGAAGCAGCTCCAGGCTCTGAGCTGTCTGCCCAGAGCCCGATGCAGGGCTCGAACCCATGGACTGTGACATTGTGACCTGAGCCGAAGTCGGCCGCTCACCTGACTGAGCCCCCCGGGTGCCCTGACCCCATTCTCGCTTTGCCTTTCTTAGTGCCTTCTCCACTGCCCATTTCTTGTCCCCATTTCAACAGGACTGATTCTCTTTCATCTTCAAAAGCACCCTCGTTAGGTCCCGTGATTCTCACCGGGGTCTGGCTCCCACTGCCCCTGGTCTGAGATGGCATTTGTCAGGATCACCAGTGAATCCCTGAAGTCGAGAGGCCTCTGCCTGAAGCTTACTGTGGCCTCCTTGTAATATTTGACACCGTTGGCCAGTTTGATTTTCTTGAAAGTCACCCTTTCCTTGGGGCCTGTGTTGCCCTTGGGGCCCGTTCTGTTGCCAACTCTGGCCGTTCTTTCTAACGTCCTTTGAAGAGTCTTTTTCATTATTTATTTTCAACTTTTTTTGTTTTTTACCTTCATCTCAGAAATGAGTCTGTGGAGGGAGCACCCATGATGTGCACCTTTAGTCCAGGAGTAGAGGTGAGGTAGAGCGTGGCCCCCCACGACCCCCCCTGTAGTTTTGGGGCCACGCTCTTCTACCCGGGGCAGGGCTGTTACAGACCCATCTGTGGCTGGGCAGTCACCCACCAACGGGACCACGCTGTCTCGGCCTCGCCCGTTCCCGGCCGCCCGCAGTGCCCATCTGGCCCGTCCCTCGCCCTCCTCCTGGCCTGGTGGCCCGGGCCCGGCGGCTCACGGGGCTGGCAGCACGCGGGGCTCCAGCTTCCGCTTGGGGCCGACGCGCTGGCTCCCACGGCCTCCTGGCGACGGCGGCCCGGGCCGTAGACACCTCGGTGGGGGAGCGCGTCTCTCCCTTTCCACTGCGTGACTAGTTCCCTCCGTATTTCTGCCCCCGTGCGCCCTGCTTTGTGTTTTATTGCAGCGCGCCACCTGTGCGACTCGGCCCGGTTGCCCTGGGCACCCTGTGCCACCCGGAGGGCGAGTCCTGGTCTGCGGTCGGCCCCTGACTCCCGCATGGGTCACCCCGGGGGGCCTGCTGGGGAAAGCGCCTCTGCATCGGTGTCTTGTGTGGTGTCCCCACGATATGCTTGGGGCCTGAGGTCACTTTTGAGAGGTGACATGCCTTTTCCAGGCTTACTGGTTTGTGGAAAAACCGTTCTCGTGGGTGTGAATGCCACTGATGGGATTTGTGAAAATTATACTTTCTGTTTCCGTCTATTACATTTCTGTTACGGTTATTGTCTGGGTAAAACAGAACATCGTTTCAGGTAAAGATGGAGCATCAAGAACAGGTTTATTAGGCATGCCTCTTCACAGTTACTGATGAAATACAAGTCGGTGTGCCATACTTGCATTAGTAGGGTCCTAACAATAACAAAAACTGGTTTTTTACCAGCTGACTGAATTTACTCTGAAAATGGAAGTTTGCATCTGTGGCTAACTACTTATCCCCTGTAGACTCCCGATGTGCCTTTCACAAAGTCGAGTGCAACACTTTGAGCATAGTTCTTGCTAAGTGAGGTTGTTAAATGCACAGAAAAGGCCTTCTTCCTCTTAGTGCAGAAAGCCCTAGAGGGCTATGCAGTAGGTATTGCAGAAATTATGCCGTAACTGTTGTGGTGGATACTGTGGAGAGAGACTTCCACAGTGGGGGCCCTGGTCCCATGAAGCTGCCGGCCCAGACCGGTGATGCCAGCTTCCCGGGGGGGCGGGGGGCAGCTGCTGGGGTCGACCCCCCTCGTTCTGCAGAGGTGCCCGAAGGGCAGTTTTAAATTCGTTGCGCTCAGTTAGTTTTGTTTTAGTACGTGATTTCAGGTACGAGCCAGCAATTGCACTGTTAGGTATTTACCCGAGGGATACAGGGGTGCGTTTCGAAGGGCACATGCACCCCAGTGTTTATAGCGGCGCTGTCGACAATAGTCCAGGCATGGAGAGGGCCCAGTGTCCACTGACAGAGGAATGGACTTGGAGCTGTGGTTTATACGTACAGCGGAGCATCACCCAGCGATCAGAAGGAGTGCGCCACGTGGGTGGAAGGGGAGGCTGTTACGAGAAGTGAAATGAGTCAGAGAAAGACAAGTGTCGTGTGACTTCACTTGTGGGGAATTTAAGACACAAAGCAGATGAACATAAGGGAAGCAAAAATAATGTAAAAACACGGAGGGAGACAAAGCATAAGAGACTTAACCATGGAGAGCGAACAGGGTTACTGGGGGGCTGTGGGAGGGGGAGGGGCTCCGCAGGGGAGGGGCATTAAGGAATCTGCTCTTGAAATCATTGGTGCACTATATATTAACTAACTTAGATATAAATTAAAAAAATGAAGTATTTAAGAAAATGAGAAGATTTTTAAAAGCTAAAAAAGTTACAAAATGAAAAGGGAAGCCACAAATGAGAATAAAATATCTGCAAGTCATATATTTGAAAAAAAACCATAGTCCAGTGGCCTGTGCCCTGGCACATAGCTGACTGGGGCACATTCCGTCCATGAGTTGGCAGATGTGACGGGGTAAACCTTTCCCTGGTCCTTCTGATGTTGCTGGGGGGGGGGATGGGCGCCTGACGGGGGAGGGGCGCCGGCGCTGGCCTCCTCTGTCTTCGAGCTGGATTTCCTGACGGACACTCTGCTTCTCTGTGTTCGCACTCTGACTCCATCCTTGCTCTAGTGACAGGGACCGGGGATGGACTAGGCTGCTGACGGGGACAGGGCATGGACCTTGAGTAGAGCTTGACACTTAGCAAGTGTTCGCATATTGGCTCCAAGTGGCACTCTTTATCGGGGGACTTGTTAAAGTGCTGCGCCAGAGAGAGGCCCTGGCCGGCCCCAGAGCCCCTTGTAGTCCTGTTCTGATCTTCTGGCCTTTTCTTTTCCGGTGTTCAGCTTTCTCCTCACATCCTGGAGGAGCCGGTGATTACTAAGGACATCTACGAGGTCGCGGTCTCCCTGATCCAGATGTTCGATAACCTGGACCTGGCGGACAGCGGGTAAGAGCCGCCCCTCTGGGCAGGCTGCTGCGGGCACAGTTTTAAATAGTCTGCTGTTCATTTAGAAACTGGTTAGCGTTTTTTATAATGTTTAGATATAACTTTGGATACTTTCTCCAGTAGTCACTGTGTATTAAAAACAATTTTTTTTTAATGTTTATTACTGAGAGAGAAACAGAGCATGAGTAGGGGAGGGCAGAGAGAGACACACACACACACACACACACACACACACAGAGAATTGGAAGCAGCTCCAGGCTCTGAGCTGTCAGCACAGAGCCCGACGCGGGGCTCGAACCCACAAACCATGAGATCATGACCTGAGCCGAAGTTGGCCGCTCAACCGACTGAACCCCCCAGTCACCCCTTCACTGTGTGTATTTAAAGTTTTTTAATGTTTTTATTTATTTTGAGAGAGAGAGAGACAGCGTGAGCAGGGATGCATCACAGAGAGAGAGGGAGACACAGAATCGGAAGCAGCTCCAGGCTCTGAGCTGTTAGCACGGAGCCTGATGCGGGGCTCGAACCCACAAACCGTGAGATCATGACCTGAGCCGAAGTCGGATGCTCAGCTGACTGAGCCCCCCGGGCAGACGTTCACTGTGTGTATTTTAAAATAGAGTCGGTACATTGCAATTGTTTTATTGGAAAACCGAGGACAGTTTTCAGACCGCCAGCTCTGAAAGCTAGTGGTCACGGCCTAGAGAGACTGGTGCCCGGACGTGCCGAGCCCTGTCTGCCCTGGCCGGGGGCAGAGGGGCCACACCGGAAGCGGTGGGGAGCGTTTCCTCGCCTTGTCAGCCGTGCGGACCGCGCAGAGCCTGGGCTGCTTCGGAGTCTGCGTCTCCTCCTCTCGCTCTGCCCCGCCCCCATTCTGCTCTGTTTCTCCCCGTCTCAATAGTAAATAAAAACATTAAAGAAAATTAATAAAAAGAGAAGATACGCTCCCAACTCTGAGGCTTGTTGGTCAGCCACTCGCTGGTCTAGCTGGACCGTTGAAACCTGGAACCTGTTTTTCCTTGGGAGTAACTTCAGGTGAGAAGTGGTGGTTGGAGTCTGTGGTATAAAAAATACCCTTTCTGTGTTCATTTTACTTCACACGAATGCAGTTTATGTGTTGGAGTGACAGTCCCCGAGGGCGGAGAGTCCACGTCCCCGCGGCAGCCAGAACGTGACTGCGGGCTGCCCAGCCTTCCGGGCCTGACACGCGCGCCCACGCCTCTGTGAAGTGTGCAGTCACTCGTGGGCTGACTGTCCTCCTGAGCGTGGCCCGAGGATGAGGGGCGGCACCGGCCCTGTCCCCCTCCAGCCTGCGAGCAGTTGTGTGTGATTTTAGCTCTGTGTCTGAGTTCCCTCAAATTTTTGTGTGTCTTTCTTCTCTATTTTAAAATATTTATTTCTGGCTTTGATTTTGTTTCTTTTACTTTGAGGCAGAGCGCACAAGCAGGGAAGGGGACCAGAGGGAGAAAGGGAGAGAATCTCAAGCAGGCTCCATGCTCTGCACAGAGCCTGACGCAGGGCTCCATCCATGACCAAGACCTGAGCCAAGTCAGACGCTTAACCTACTGAGCTGCCCAGACGTCCTTATGGATGTTTTTCCCTTTTAGGTAGACTTTATGTTTCAGAGCAGTTTTGGGTTCACAGCAACCCAGAGGAGAAGGTGCAGAGTTCCTACGTGCCCGACGCGGCGCGGTGCCCCCCCCATCCCCCCCGCTGTCCGGGTCCTGCGCTGGGGCCTCGCCGCTGCTGCCGCGGCACGCGTGACGGTCCCGGCAAGCGCGTGATGACGTGTGTCCTCTGTGCTGGTGCCCCACCCCGAGGTCCCCCCTGCTCTGCCTCTTCCTCCCTCCCTCTCCTTTAACCACGGCAACCGTGGGTCTTTTTCCCCCGTCTCCCTGGTGTTGCCTTTTCCAGAATGTCCTGTAGCTGGGATCATACGCTTGCGCCTTCCCTCCGTGGCTTCTTTCACTCAGCAGTGCACATTTCAGTTTCTCCCATGGCTTCTCCTGGCCGGTGGCTCATTTCTTCGCAGCACTGGGCAGCGGTCCCTCGCGGCCTCTTCAGCGGCCCGTGGGGTGTTCACCTGGTCACCTGCTGAAGGAGTCTTGGCAGCTTCCACGTTTGGCGGTTCTGAAGGAAGCTGCTGGAAATGTGTACGTGCACGCCTTAGTGTGGACATACGTTTTCAGCTCCTTTGGGTAGACACCCAGGCGCCTTCCAGAGTGGCTGCACCGTTGCCCGTTCCCCACAGCGATGGGGGGAGGCCCTGCCGCGCCACGTCCCCACCAGGCTCTGGGCTGGCGGGAGTTCTGGGCGCAGCGGCTGTGAGCCGGGGCTTCGGCGTTCTGTCTGTGCCCTGCTCTGGCTCGCTCCACGCTGGGGGGCCTGAGCCCCACGTTGGCAGTGTCGAGCTCACAGCCCCTGCTTTCTTTCTGCCTTGGCCTCTAAAGTCTCTGCGGTCCTTTACTGTGCTCTCTTCTGAGTGGCTTGTGTTCGGGCACGTCTTGTGTGGGTGTCGGAGTTGGGGTTGGTTTGTGGGCCCTTGAAAAGCGCGGGCAGACTGGGTCCCATGTACTGTGTGCCTTCTCTCTCTGCAAGGGTCTCTCTTGGTAGTGAGGAAGGATTATACTTCTGTTGTTGCAGCTACCGGATCTTCTAGAAGGCCCCGAGGCTGCTCCCTTGCGTAGGCTTCTGTTACTTGTTATCTTAAGAAAATGTTCATTGATTTCCACCTGTTTGTGAGCTCGGTGGCAAACGGGGAACGTCCTGCTCGCCTCTCTCTGTTCACCTTCCTTTCCCCCTTCGTTTTTAAATGACTTTATCGAGATGCGGTTTACGTAACGTATGACTCACCCCTTTACGTTGGCACTTAACAGCTTGTGGAATATTCGCATACAGGCCCACCGCTCCGAGCCCGTCTCAGAGTCCCGTCATCACCTTAGGAAGAAACCCCGAGTCTTCCCCGCTCTTGCTCATCCCTCCCTTCGCCCCTGGCCCTGAGCAGTCACTAACCAACTTTTTGTCCCTGTGGGTGTCCCTGGTCTCGACGTTCATGTAGCTGGGATCCTGTAGGATGTGCTCTTTGGTGACTGGCCCCTCACCGCGGCTTTCACGGCTCATCCGTATTGCAGCGCGGATCAGCACGTGGTGCCTTCCTGCGTCTGCAGCCGTCCTCACCGCGGGGCCCAGCGCAGCCCCTTTAGCCGCTTGTGTGCTGACGGCAGCGTGGGTGCTCTTCCTCCTTTCAGCTTCTGTGAACGCCGCCGCCGTGAGAGGTCACGTGCACCACTCGTGTGGACACACGTCTTCATCGTCTGGGGTGTGTCCCTAGGAGGCGAATTGCAGGTCCCACGGTAACTGTGTTAGGCCAGGCGAGGAGCCGCCGGGCCGCTTTCCCGAGCAGCGCTTCATCTTCCCTTCCCACCGGCGGCTCACGGGGGCCCGATCTCACCCCGTCCCTGCCGGCGCCGGGGCCGTGCGCCTCTGGTCCCAGCCGTCCTAGCGTGGGTGAGGCGGGACCCGCCGTGGTTCTGGCCGACTTCTTCCAGGTGACTGAGGATGCTGAACCTCGCTTTATGAACTTCTCTTTAAAGACGTATTTATATTTAGAGGCATAATCCTTTGTTCGAATTTAATTGGATTTTTAAATTATTATTATTAATCATAAGGGTTCTTTGTATATTTTAGATACAAGCCGTTTACCGAATATATGATTTGCAAATATTTTCTCACATTTCTCATCTGAAAGTCGTCTTTTTACTTTCTTTCTGGTGGTTTTTGAAGCACAAAAGTTTTTAATTTTGGTAAAATCTGATTTGCCTGGTTTTTCTTTTGTTGCTCATGCTTTTGGTGTCATTGCTAAGAATCCGTTGCCAAGTTCAGGCTCCTCAAGATTTACCCCTGCGTTTTCTTCCAAGAGTTAAACTAGGTCTTGGGTCTCTGAGTTGAGTCTTACGTGCCCGTGAGGCGAGGGGCCAGCCCCGTTCGTGAGCGCGCGGGCCTCGTGTCCCGGGGCTGTGGGTTCAAAGACTCTCTGTCCCCCTCGTGTGCTGGCACCTTCTTGACAGTGAGTCGGCCGTGGACGGACGGACGGACGGACGGGTGGGTTTGTTTCCGGACTCTCAGTCCTGTTCCATCCTCTCCGTGTCTGTCTTTGGGCCAGCACCACACCACCGTGATCACCACTGTTGTGAAGTAATTTTGAAATTAGAAGTCTTCCTAATTCCATTCTCCGCGGTGACTGTTTTGGCTGTTCCGAGTCCGTCGTGCCCCTGTGTGCGCGTTAGAATCAGCTTGTCAGTCCCCCCCCCCCCCGAGGGCGCCCGGGCTCCGGCGGGGGTTGTGCGGAGTCGGCGGCTCTGAGGAGTGTTACCGTCTTAACTGCTCCCAGACGACGTCTTCCAAGGTGACATGTTTTTCTGTTTCCTTGGATTCTTAACCATTTCCAGTAGTGCTCGGTAATTTCAAAGTGTAAGTTTTGCACTTACCTTATTAAATATATTCCCATGTTTTATTCTTTCTCATGTTATTGTGAATAAAATTATTTCCTTAATTTCATTTTTGGATAGTTCATTGCAAGTGTATCTAAATAACAATTGATTTTTGTATATTGATCTTTTATCCTGCAATTTTGCTGAAGTCATTTATTAGTTACGGTAGGGTTGCGTTTTAAGTTATTTAATGCTCATTCATTTTTGAGAGAGAGAAAGAGACAGGGCATGAGCAGGGGAGGGGCAGAGAGAGAGGGAGACCCAGTCCAGAGCGGACTCCAGGCTCCGAGCTGTCAGCACAGAGCCCGATGCGGGGCCTGAACTCACGAACGGTGAGCCAGTCATGAGCTGAGCCGAAGCTGGATGCCTCACCGACTGCGCCCCACAGGCACCCCCAGATTTTTTTCTTGGGCGAGTTTCAGTGGTTTGTGTCTTGTTAGGAACGTGTCCGCCTGTCAGCTGCCTGCTTTGCGGGCGCGCAGTCGTCGGTAGTGTTCCTCCGCAGTCCTTTCTGCTTATGTGAAGTTGGCAGCGATGTCCTTGCTTCCGTTTTTAGAACAATGTTTACTTATTTTGCGAGACAGCAAGCGCATGTGTGGACTGGGGAGGGGCAGGGAGAGAAGGAGACAGAGAATCCCAGGCAGGTTCCACACGGTCAGCACAGATCCCGACGCAGGGCTTGAACCCATGACTGTGAGATCACAACCGAGACAAAATCAAGAGTTGGACATTCAACTGACTGAATCACCCAGGCTCCCCTTTCGTTTTTCATTCTAGTATTTTGAATATTCTCTCTTTTTCTCTTGGTTAAAAGCTAAAGATTTGTCCATTTCATTGATCTTTTCAAAGTCCTGGGTTTGAGTTTTGTTGATTTTTTTTGGTTTTACTTTATCTTACTATTTTTTCTTTCTTTATTTTTTAATGTTTTTATTTATTTTTGGAGAGAGAGAGAGACAGCATGAGCAGGGAAGGGTCAGAGAGAAGAGTCACAGGATCTGAAGACGGGCTACAGGTTCTGAGCTAGCGGTCAGCACAGAGCTTGACGAGGGACTTGAACCCACAAACCGCGAGATCATGACCCGAGCTGAAGTTGGACGCTTAACCGGTTGAGTCACCCAGGCGCCCCCAGTCTAGCCTTTATGAGTCCTTGCACGAGCTGATCAGCGACAGTCCAAGCCTCGCCCGAGACCGGCGGCTGCGGAGGGGAGGGTGCTGGGCTATAACCGCGACACGCGGTCTCCGGCCGTCTCTTCCTGCCGGTGTCTTGCTGCTGAGCGCCGGCTGTCTCCAGCTGGAGCGTGAGCGCCACAAAGAGCAGGGGCCTCGTTTGTGCGGTGACGGCCCCGGCGCCTGCACAGGGAGAGCGCACGGTGTGCGGAGAGCCGTAGTTCCGATTTCACACCGAGGGCGTATTTCGCAGGAGTGGGAAGGCAAGCTGACGGTTTGAGTCTAAGTTTACTTGTGGGTATTTTACAAGTTTTGTATTTTGAGATTCTGGATTACAATAACTAAACTCAAGTGAAAGTTTGGCAGATGAGTTTTATGGGAGTCAAGAGGCTTGGGGTCCCCCCAGTGACTGTGGGGCCATGTCCTGGGGCCTCTGTGTTTTCTTATGCACAAGAAGGAACATACTGGAAACTTTCATGACCAGAAGCCTGACTGTTAGGGTTCTGGACCAGCGATGGCTGCTTTTGCCTGGATTAACGTTTGCGCTCACATTTGTAACAGGAGCAAGACCAGGCTGGGTGCCCAGTTTGCGCTGGATCGGAGCAGCGTGTTGGTGTTTCTGCCAGGTGAGTGAGTGCCACGCTTGGGACCTGGGATTCTAGTACCCTGGATGGAGGCTGTGTTTGTGTGAGGCCCGTTTTGTGAAAAATGGTATTTGCTGAGTGTGGTTTTCAGTTTGACCTCTTACTGTAACCTTTGTACTGCTGACACCATCACGAAGACTGTGCTGCTGCTTTTGTAGGCTCTCATCTTCTTTTTTTTTTTAATGATTTTTACTTTTGAGAGAGAGCGAGAGAGAGAAAGACAGAGTATGAGCAGGGGAGGAGCAGAGAGAGAGGGAGACACAGAATCCGAAGCAGCTCCATTAGCTGACAGTGGGGTGGACTTGCAGTCACCCCGATAAGTGGTCACCAAAGGCTGGCGCGTGTGTGATAGCGCACCGCGGACAAGTGTGGCCGGAGCAGAGCCACAGGGGCGCTCGCTCAGGAGTACCCGAGTGGGGTCAGTGCCTTTTACCTGTCAGACACTGTCTGCAGAAAACACTCATAAATGGTATTTTGCAGTTTACTCTGTCTTCTTCCTCTTACGTGTTTATGCGAACGCAGGTTCGATAGAGGTTTATTCATTCATGACCTTCGGGGGCGGTTCCGCGTCCGCTCTCTCGGGCTGGCGTCGCGGGGCGCTCCGGAGCGTCAGGTTGGGGACAGCGGGACTTGCTTCTCTCACTGCTCCGGGGCCAGGAGCTCCAGGCCGAGGCGGCGGCAGGGCCTTGCTCCCTCTGGGGCTCCGGGTGGAAGCTTCCCTTGCCTCTGCTTCCAGCGGCCATCTGTCCGTGGTGGTCCGTGGCCTCCCTCCTGTGTCTGCCTCCCTCGTTAACGTGGCGCTCTCTCCGTGTGTCTGTCCCTCTCCCTTCTTCACACGGGGACCAGTCCTATTGGAGCGAGGTCCCGTCCCCTCTGGTCTGACCTCACCTGAGCTCATTACATCTGCAGTGACGCTGTTTCCAGACAGAACCACGTGCTGAGGGGCCGCGGCGAGGACCCCGCGCCTCTTTGGGGACACGGGGCAGCACATTACAGGGCTCACAATTCGGGCTGGGACAAAAGCACGTGATAGTTTTATGTATCCATAGCCCTTTTTTGGCTTAATGAAAAAAATTTAGCATATCTGTGTGATTAAGACTTTTTGAATACTATCTTCTGGTTGTAAAATGTTACGAGTTCACCATAGAACGTTTGGAAAAATCAGTGGGAAATAAAAAGAAATGTAATTATTCAGATGCCTCACTTGTAGGCAGGCACTGTTGGGGATGGAAAACTGAAAAATGTGGGTTTTTTTCATATTTTTGAGTTATTAGTGGTTAATGTCATTGTACATTTTTATTTGTAATTGAGATGTGATTGGGCAAACAGGACACAGAGTCAAAATGAACTGGTAAGGCCTTTGTTGGAAGAAGATGTTATCTAATTTTAAGGGTTTTTTTGTTTTTTATTTTTTTAGCAAAAAATACATTTTTCCCCCCTGCACTTTTTTTCTTCCAGGTTTGGGGGAAATAAACTGTATGCATGAACTTCTCACAAACATGGTTCACAAAAGGTACGTCTCACACGCCGTGGCTCTGTTTGTACTGGTGCGCTACTGTTTCCGCCCCAGATGATTCCGAGTGTCTCCGTGAACAGTCACGCACTTGTGTGTGTTCTCACATACGTCTGTTGTTTATGGACATTTTGTTTCGGTCATCTGTCCCTAGGTTACAGGTGTATCCACTCCATTCAAGTGTGACCTTAGAAGAACAGAATAATGTGTTCCTGAGTCCCGTTCCTGGGTACAGGAAGGTAGGCACCCGGCGGGCGAGTTGCAAGCGCTTCAGGAGCATTTCCGCAGAGACTCTGCCACGGGAGGGGGCGGGCGTCTCACCCACGGGGTGACGGGCCCTGGCGTGGGGACTCATCCCGACACATGCTCGCCTGACGAGCCACGGCTGTGGTTTCATCTTCATCTTGTATTTTATAAGTCGGTGGCTGATACATTTTTATTTCCTCGACTTGACGGCATCGTTGCTGGTGGGTTTCGGTGCCCTTTGCTTGCTGGCGCTCCCAGGCCTGGCAGCCCTGCTCTGCGGACTGGGACAGAACCCGCGTCCTCAGTCCTGGCGAAGGAGGACTTCTGTGCCTCGGGCGGTGCGCGAAGCATCGGAGTGTCTGTGCACAGCCCTCCTGGCGCTGCTGGAAGTGGCCGGGAGCCCCAGGTGCACAGCCCGGCCCCCCGCTGCCCTGCGAGCGCGCAGTGCCCGGGGCAGCCGCAGGCTCGGCCCTTCCTCTGGGCGTCGGCTGGCGTGTGCCCTTCGCCCCGCGCTCACCCCAGGGCCCCGGAAGCGGCACGCCCGGGTCTGGGACAGCTGTCTTTGCCTGGCTTCTCGCCTGATGCCTTCAAGCACCTGCCCTGCTGTGGGCCTTGTGGTCCCCGAGCGGGACGGTGCCCGGAAGAGGGGCAGCAGTTACGGTCATGCCTGTGCTCCGGGTCCCTGTCACCTGTCGTTCTGTGACTGTCAGCCCATCGCATTTGCGAGGCTGCACTTCTCCTGTTTGAAGGCAGAGCTGTTTGTTAGGAAGGCAGATCGGAGCTGTGTACACCAGGACTTGAGTGACAGTAGTGTCACAGCGCCCGGGCGCGAGCCCCGCGGGGCCGTAGGTACTGGTTGTGGTTCACGCGCTTTGTACGCGGAGCGGTTGTGAGCACTTTACACCTGTTAACTCCTGCGACCTTCACCGTGGCCCCGGGGGTGGGGCTCCTTGTCTGTGTCCACGCTGCATCTCTGAGGACAGGGGTAAGTGGTTGGCTCAGGGCCCCAGCCTGGTGTGGGGCAGAGCTGCGAGCACGCAAGTTTGGCTGCTGAGCCCCCTGCCCCGTGTCGACTCCCCCCACCTGCCTCCCAGACACTCGATCAGTTGTGTTTTATGTAAAATAGGAAAACTGTTAATGTAAAATTTTGAATCCAGTATTTACGTTAAGAATCTCAAATAATTTTTGAGCTTGAGTCTTTTTTTTTTTTTTAACTTTGCCCAGTGTTTCCAGTATATAGTCAGATGCCTTTTTTTTATTGTTTGGTAGATCATTCTGTCCACCAACATTGCAGAGAGCTCCGTCACGGTTCCAGATGTCAAGTACGGTAAGACACTGGTCTGTTTTCCCCCCAACACAAACTGCGGTATTTATAGGTCTGTTTCCCCTGCAGGAACTGCCCCTTCTCCTCCCGGCGCCTGTGTTGTCACAGGAGAGAATTTAGAGAAGCCGGTCATAGTTTCTTTGTGCTTGTAGTTCACCATTTCCTCCTCCGGGGGCGCTTTGCGGGCCCTAGTGGACCGTGGGGCCTGGGGCTGCCTCGAGTGGAGTCCTGTGACCCGCCGGCGGAAGGGGGACGCGGGCAGGAGCGCAGGGAGGCCGTGCGGGGCGCTCTGCGTGCACATCCTTGAGCACATTGTCTGATGGCTCTATTAATGAGGTTTCTAAATTCATTAATTCATGGTTTGAGGCCTCACGTGTGCAGGCACTGCCCCGGATGCTGGGACAGCAGCGAGTCCGCAGAAGCCCTGTCTCATGGCGACTCGTGCTGCTGGGCGAGCCAGGCAGGAGCACGCGCCATTTCAGGCAGAGCTGAGAGCCCTGAGTGGGAGGGTGCATCGGAGGGTCCGGTCACGGGGGAAGTGATCTCTCAGGGCGACGCGGGAGCACCTCGCTGCGGGAGCACCTCACTGCGGGAGCAGTGTTTGGACAAGACTTGAATCGAGTGAGGAATGAGCTATGGGAGAAGTGGTTCAGGCTTGAGGACCAGATTTGAGGGGCAGCGGGGACGGCGTGGCTGGACAGACAAACACGTACACGTGGGACGTGATGG
>PISW01011921.1:0-36456 GCA_004023785.1 Mungos mungo
GGGCAGTATGCTGATGGCTCAGAGCCTGGAGCTTGCTTTGGATTCTGGGTCGCCCTCTCTCTCTGCCCCTCCCCTACTCTCACTCTGTCTCTCTCTCAAAACTAAACAAACAAAAAAATAAAATGAAGTTAAAAAGTGAAGGGATGAATGGATAAATAAATGGCTAGAAAAAACACAGATGAGATAATATCTATGTATATAACACAGATAATACACAGGACATAGAAGTTTGAGGAAATAATTGTAGACTCTAGTCGGTGGGTATATGGATATTAACTGCAAAATACTTTACAACTTTTTGCATGTTTGACATCTTTCATAATAAAATGTGCGGGAAATATTTGGCGAAAGCATTTGTGAAGTCATTAGCACATTAGGGTGAATTCTAATTTTTAACCAGTGAATTGTGAATTGCATGCCGAGGGGTGAGTGGATTACAATCCTAACATGGGAACTGCCGTTATTGGTAAGTGTCAGGCTCTGAACTGGGAATATTTATTTAAAAACTTTGTTTTAAGATTTTATTTCTAAGTATAGGCTCTACCTAACGTAGGGATCGAACCCACAACCCCAAGATCGAGTCGTAGGCTCCACCCACTTAGCCCGCCAGGCGCCCCTGAAGATTTTATTTTTTTTAATTGTTAACATTATTGAATAAACAGCTCCATCTAATTTAAATCTAATTTAAGGTGTTGGATGAGCTTTCCTTATCTGCATCTTACATTCGAGGAATGTGAATTCCGAGAGGTGACAAAAGACTGGACTCAGGGCGGAGCCATTGCAGGCGGGTTGAGCCACGTGCGGACCACTTGCAGTTTTAGAGACCCTCCAGCCAGAGAACCGCTCGCTGTAGGTTAAAGGCCCACGTCTGCGTCCGGATTCTTTTGGCGGGAAAAAAAAAAGCTTCCCTCTTAAGGCCCCGCCCCGCCCGGGCCCCGCCCCCGTCCCCCCCAGAGTCCCCGCTCCTTGATATAAAGTTTGTTAGTAGGCCTTCTAAGGGTGATTGGCCGCACTCTGGCCTCACCCCCACCTCTCGCTCGCAGGAGGGCTCGGAACACTCTGCAGCCAATCGACACCAGCGGTTTGCTCCCCGCCTTCTCAAGCCTCGCCCCTGCCTTTAACTCTCACAGCTTCCGCCAGGCGGGCGCAGAGCCGCGCGGCTCACCAGCGACTTTGTTTCTGGCTCGGTAGCCTTTACCTCCCGGGATCCCGGACCGCAGCCTTCCGCATTCAGGGGCTTGGATCTCCTCTTCCAGACGCAAAAAGCCTAGCTCCCCTCTTCCTGGAGCTCTTGTCTCCTGCCCCCCAGAGTCCAGCTTTCCAGCCTCCGTTTCCAGGACACCGGCACCCCGGATCTTTGCCTCCCGGATCTACGCTACCCGGACGTGGCCTCTTGAGGACCTCTGTCACTTGGACCACTTCAGCCTTCCAGAGCCAAAGACCCCCCCCCCCTCTCCGCCCCTCCGGTCCCAACCCGATAAACTCCTGTATTCCCATCCCTAGGACCGAGCACCCTAGGTGCTCCCAGCTTTCGGGCGCAGGACCCAACCCGGGGTGCTCCCAGCTTCGGGATCTCAGACACTCCAGCTTCCAAGAGCCAAAGAACCCAGGCGCTGGGAACTCCCAACTCCGAGGAACCTTCCAAAGTTCCAGCCTCCAGGCTGGGTTGCAGAACTCTCCGCCCGTCATCAACGTCGGCGTTCCGGGAAGGAGCCCCCGTGACCCCAGCTTCCAGGGGCTAAGAACTCCGGGCGCGTTCGTTCCAACATGGTGGCCGATACCCCTTTCGGAGACCCCAAGGCGTTGGAAGCGGCCGCGCCCACGGCCAACAGCGCCCCGATGTTGCTCCCGAAAGAGGACCCAGACTCGGCGGGCGGCAGCTTCTGCGGTTCCCGGGAGCGGGTGCGCCGCTGCCTTCGCGCCAACCTGCTGGTGCTGCTGACCGGGGCGGCCGTGCTGGCGGGCGTGGCGCTGGGCCTGGGGGTCTCGGGGGCCGGGGGCGCGCGCGCGCTGGGCCCCGCGCGCCTGGCCGCCTTCACCTTCCCGGGCGAGTTGCTGCTGCGCCTGCTGAAGATGATCATCTTGCCGCTGGTGGTGTGCAGCCTGATCGGCGGCGCCGCCAGCCTGGACTCGAGCGCGCTCGGCCGCCTGGGCGCCTGGGCGCTGCTCTTCTTCCTGGTCACCACGCTGCTGGCGTCGGCGCTTGGCGTGGGCTTGGCGCTGGCGCTGCGGCCGGGCGCCACCTTCGCCTCCATCAACGCCTCGGCCGTCGCCGCGGGCCCCGTGGAAGAGGCCCCCAGCAAGGGTGTCCTCGATTCGTTTCTGGATCTCGTGAGGTCAGTCCCCGGCGGCTCGGTGGTGTCGTGGGGGCGGGGGGGGGGCAACCACGTGGCGGCCTGGGGACCTCAGTGGGGACCCTACGAGATGGTGATAGACAAGGAAGCCTGGTAGAGGAAAGAAAAATTCTTGGGGACTTTTGGGGGAGGGAAGGGATATAGGCGTCCTCCTGGTGGGGGAGAGGATCTAGCGGGGGACTTGGAAGGGTATTTGGGGCGCTAAGGGCCTCAGGACTTGAGTCCAGATTCAGAGAGCTTGCGATCCCTTGAGGAGTCCCTCGTAAATCTGAATGACCTCTGCCAGGCCCTCTTCCCAGTCCCAGGGCTCCCCACATTACGTGTCCCACGTGTCACCAGGACATAGCCAGGGCTTTTTCTCAGCCTCCCTTCCCCGCCCAAGCCTGGGCCCTGGCAGCTTCCGTTTTGTATCTTCCTGCTAAATCCTGCCACCTCCGAAGGTTTTCCATTCCATTTCTCGCCGCTGTCTGGGCAACCCCCACTAGGCTGCCCAGAAGGGGGCCGGTGGGACCAGTTGGAAAGACAGCAGACTCTTTGCCTTCGGATCTCTGCTTCTCTCCCTGCCCCCCTCCCCCACCCCCATTCCAAGAAGAGTTCTTCCCCCTTATAAGGATGGGCAGACCCCTGGGTCCACATGGCCTTGCCTTTGGGACCTGCTGATTCAGTGTCTCCGGGCTGGTTGGGGACTTCCAGGAAGTGGGGGGAAGGAAATGATGAGTCACGGAACTGGGTTCTCCCAGCCTCTTGCGGGTGTCGGGGCAGGCTGAGAGGAGAGACTGGGGCAGACTTGGGGTCCCCAGAAGCGGCAGTGGATGGTCGGCTCCTGGCTGTGGGAGATTAGCGGGGTCCCCACCCAGCCCTGCCAGGCATGGGTGGGTACAGGCCTCCTGGCCGACGGGCACGCCCACTTGCAGGCTGTTTATGCTCACAGGCTTCCTCTGGGTGCCGAAATAGAAGCAGCGCACCCTTGGGCAGCTCCTCGAGACTTTGCCAGAACATCTCAGAGCCACACAACTTTATAGCCAATTGACAGCAGAGCTGGACACAGGGCCTCAGACAGCCAGCCACAGCTGGGACCTCTCCCAGTGACGCATGGCCTCACACAGACTGCCGCACGTGCGCCCAGACACACACAGTGTACTCACATCCCTGACATGACCACTCATGGATGCCACTGGCCACACCAGTACACTGAGCGTCGCCTAGACACGCGTGTTCGAGAACACATCGACACTGACCCTGTCCCATGAATCTGAACACTCGCAGGTACCCCCAAGCGGACACCAACACTTGAGAAACTGTCTAGGGACCCATGGCAACAGCTGTTCACCCTCATACGTGGTGAGGAGTGGTTGGGACCTTGTAGCCAGCTGTCTGGGTTCAAATCCCGGCTCAGCCACTTCCCAGCCAGCCAAGTATCTTTACCTTTCTGTGCCTCGGTTCCCTTTACTTTTGTTGTTAAGTACTTTTTTTTTTTTAGTGTTTATATATTTTTGAGAGAGAGATAGAGTGTGAGCAGGGGAGGGGCAGAGAGAGGGAGACACAGAATCTGAAGCAGGCTCCAGGCTCCGAGCTGTCAGCACAGAGCCCGACACGGGGCTCGAAACTCACGAATCGTGAGGTCATGCCCTGAGCCAAAGTCGGCCGCTCAACTGACTGAGCCATCCAGGCGCCCCTACTTTTTTTATTTCTGGAGAGAGAGAGAGCATGAGAGGGGCGGAGAGGGACAGAGGGAGAGAGCGAGAGCATTTCAAGCTTAGTGTGGAGCCCATCACCGACTTGATCTCACAAACCATGAGATCAAGACCTGAGTGGAAATCGAGAGGCCGATGCTCAACCAGTAGAGACACCGAGGCACCCCATGCTTCCCTTTTCTAAAATCAGGGATGACAGTGCGGACCCAGAGGGCTGCAGCGGGGATTAAATGAGTGGGTTTATATCAAGCACACAGCGGCTGTAGACACATTAGCCCTTATTTTCTTCCCACTCCGAGACACAAGAGGGGGTCCCACTGACCCCCCCCCCAACAGGCTCAGTGGCGATTAACGCACGCTGCTGCGCCGATACACATTTGCAGCACACAGGCTATCCCTTGTCGCCCTGTCTCACTACCTCTTTTCCAAGGCACCCGTGTCCTCTGCCTTTCTCAGCCAGGCCGCAGGGCCGGAGCTGTCCGTTCTCAGCACTCCAGGAGGAAGTAGCTGATGCAACACGCCCTGGGTATTAAGTTTGCAGCCTGGGGTGGAGCTGAGGCCCCAGGTGACCCTGCCCCTGCCTGCCTGGGAAGCCAGCATTCCTTACCTCCAGTCCCCAATCCGGGGCTGGCAGGCCACCGTCCGGGGGCCGTAGGAGGCCAGCTCAGACTCCCCACACCCTGGAAAAGCGTGCAGGCCAGGGCCCAGCCCTACCTGACCAGACCTGGCTGAGGCATGGGGGCGGGTGGGGGAGTCACATTTAGGTGCGACAGGGCCTCCGAGTTTCTCCCCATCCCCAACTCCTCGGACACCCCCGTCCCCTCCCGCTGTGGTATTTAGTAACACGCCCTCCTCCGCGTCTGTCTCTGCAGAAATATCTTCCCCTCCAACCTGGTGTCCGCGGCCTTCCGCTCAGTGAGTCCTTGGGGGTATGTCCCGACGGGTGGGGGGTGGGCAAGGAGGGCGACGGGCCAGTTGGAGCCCCTTAGTGCCTGCTCTCCAGCGGTGCCTGGCCAAGTGCGCGTGCCCGCATATTTATAAATGATATCGTGGGGTCGTTGGGTAACCTCTGAAACCCATCCATGCTCCTCGTTCGAGAAAGGAGAATGTGGGTTCTGAGCCCCTTCTGGGTTCTGATTCCAGCGGTGTGACCTCCGGCAACTAACTGCCTTTTCCTCTCCGAGCCTCGGTTTCCACCTCTGGAAAATGGGCACATGATACGAAAATCCTGCCTCAGTGGGGCTGCTGCTGGCAGGATGAAAGGAGATCATGTTCGGGGGGCACTGAGGGCAGGACAGGGTCGGGGGAGGCTCCGTGGCCATTGATGCTGACTCACTCTTCCCAACCCCACCTGCAGTACAGTACCACCTATAGAAGTGAATGGATCAACGGAACCATGGTAAAGGTGAGAGCAGGGGAAGGGAGGGGCGGGGTGCGCATCCCTCTGCCCATTGTGGTTTTTCCATTTTGTTCCCACCCCCATCTGGTGCCATTTGTTTTATACTCTCCGCAGGTATCTCCATTTGGCCCCCTCTTCTCTCCTCCCTGATCCAGGCTTCTCTTTTGTCCCCATCCCCTCCTGCCCTGACTCCCCCCCTCCCTGATCTGCCCCCAGAGCCCCCCTCTCCTACCCACCCTCTCCCTGGCAGCCAGAGTGGTCTTTCCAAAGTGCAAACCTGACCCTGCCTCTGCCTTGCCCGGACCCCTTTGAGGCCCCCTAGCAGACTCCCTAGAGGACTAGACTTTCTAGTCTTTGGAAGAAAGCCCAGGCTCCTTGCTACCATCCAAAAGACCCTGCAGAATGGACTTCTGCCCGGCTGCCCACCCAGCCTCATGTTTTGGCTCTATGCCAGCCCCAGTGGGTTTCTTTCTGCTCTTTGAATGACTAAGCTGCTGGCCTTTCCAGACTGTTGCACACTGTCTGCTCTCTCTAGAACCTTCTACAACCACTCTTGACCTGGTTCATCCTCCTGTTCTCCAGATCGTCACCCCTTCCTCCACGAAGGCCTCCTTGATCCCCTCCCCCCAACCAAGCTGGCATCCCCTTCAATTCCCACACTACCTTGGGTTTCCCTATGGCACCCACTCTGGGTCGTCCCTGATGGCAGGTCTGTTTCCCCTGGACCGGGACTGTGAGCCTTGGGAGGAAGGGACCCATGCAGCCATCTAGTTTGTGTTGGGTCCCAGCAGTGCCCAGGACAGGCCCTTAGCGACTGTGCAGGTTGACTGAGTTTCCTCCTCCCGTTCCAATCTGTTCCTTGCCCAAAGGTGCCCATCGGGATTGAGGTGGAGAGTATGAACATCCTGGGTCTGGTGGTCTTTGCCATTGTCTTTGGCGTGGCCCTGCGGAAGCTGGGGCCCGAGGGAGAGCTGCTCATCCGCTTCTTCAACTCCTTCAATGACGCCACCATGGTGCTGGTGTCCTGGATCATGTGGTAGGTGTAGGGAGAGGGGGCTGGGGTTGTGGGAGGGGGTACCCCTCCATCCACTGCTTGGAGCCACATCTGGTGTTGACCATCCCCTGGCTGTGTGACTTTGAGCACGTGACCTACCCTCTCTGTGCCTCAGTTTCCTCCTTATAACATGAGGACAGCACTGTATTCCATGGAAGCCCCTCCCCGCCCCCCATTCTGGTGCAGGTGATATTTATGAGGCTGCCGTGCACAACCTGGGAAAGGCTCCTTCCCTAGTCAGGGTGATGGGTGGGGTAAGAGCAGGCTCATGCCGCTTCCCAGGCCGCTTCCCACCCGTGTGCCCTCTAATAAGGTACTTACCTTTCTGTGTCTTGGTTTCCCCATCTGGAAAATGGGATTGCAGTTCCAGGCACAAATGCGTTAAAACGTGTAAAGCCCTTGGGACACTGCCTCACCTATAGGGTGCCTACAATCTACACTATTGACTAATCTTTATCCAGCGCGTCGTGTGGATAACTTCTGGGCGCATCCCATGGGCCAGAGCTTGGGCATTTGGCCGCACCTCGCTTTACAGGTGGCTGGGAAGTGGTGCCTTTTTTCTGTTACCAAAGAGGGGAAGGGGTTTGGGCGACAACATTCCGCAGTGATCAGAGAGGCAGTCTTGGGAGGCTTCCTGGCTGGGAGGCGTGAGCGCCCCTGGGATCTTCGCTCCAGGAGAGGGTGATCATTCCAGCGGAAGTTCATCGATCACTTACTGTGCACCAAAAGCCTTCAAGCCCTAGCACCTCATTACATCCAACATTCCTAGGAGGCTGGTGGCATTAATGTCCCTGTTTGACAGACCCATTAGACTTTAATTCAACTATCGCTTCAAAAGACTAAAAGAGGCCCCCACCCCCACCCCGTGGGATTGTGGTAAAGATTCAGTCATGGTCAAGGGCTCGGCTTCGTATCGATGGGTTGCTATTAAGACATGAACCGTGGACTTTTTCTGTTTCACGGAAGTGGTGAGAGATTGTATCGGTTTAAACCATCCTGGCTGCGGGGCTCCTGGGGGGCTCAGTCGGTTAGGCGTCCGACTTCCTTTCAGGTCAGGATCTCACTCACAGTTGGGGAGTTTGAGCCCCGTGTCGGGCTCTGTGCTGACAGCTCAGAGCCTGGAGCCTGCTTTGGATTCTGCATCTCCCTCTCTCTCTGCCCCTCCCCTGCTCATGCTCAGTTTCTCTCTCTCTCTCTCTCTCTCAAAAATAAACATTTAAAAAAAAAATCATCCTAACTGCTGTAACAAATGAACCCAGAAAACATAAATGACTCACACATGGGGGGCATGTGTTAAGTCCAAATCTGGTTGGTGGTTGTACTCAAATAGAGGCCCCCAGGCTTCTCTTATCTCCCTCTGCTCTACGTTCTTTCTTTTATTATTTTTTAAAAGTTTTTTAATGTTATTTTTGAGAGAGAGAAAAAATGTGAATGGAGGAGGGGCAGATAGAGATAGGGAAACAGAATCCGAAGCAGGCTCCAGACTCTGAGCGGTCAGCAGCAAGCCTGATGCGGGGCTCGAACTCACAAACTGCAAGGACCTGACCTGACGGAAGTCGGACGCTTAACAGACTGAGTCACCCATAGGGGCCTCTCCCCTCCTGCCCTATTTGCAAGGGGATCGAGCTTGGAGGATGGCAGGAAAGGTGCCCGTACTCGATCACACATAGATTCGGGTGTCTCCTGCCCACAAGGGAGGCTGTGGTCGGGGCCTGGGCAAGCACGTAGTCAGAGGCTGCCATCTGTCTCCTGGGTAATTAGGTATGCCCCTGTGGGCATCTTGTTCCTGGTGGCTGGCAAGATCGTGGAGATGGAGGACGTGGGGCTGCTCTTCACCACCCTTGGCAAATACATCCTGTGCTGCCTGCTGGGCCACGCCATCCATGGGCTCCTGGTGCTGCCTCTCATCTACTTCTTCTTCACCCGCAAAAACCCCTACCGCTTCCTGTGGGGCATCATGACACCGCTGGCCACTGCCTTCGGGACCTCATCTAGGTATGGCCTTGGGGGCAGACCAGTGTGGGATTTTTAAGCCAAGGGGCCCTCAGTGGACATCCGCTATCTGGAGACCCTTGAATTTCTGGGGACATTGGATCTGGGCACGGGGGCCATGCTTTTGTATGTTTCTCATAAGGTCCTGGAAAGCCCCCCTCCCCCCACCTCCTCCCTGCAATTGGAAAACCACTCACTGCTTCGAGATTTCTTCTTCCCTTCCTAAAAACTTCTCCCCCGCAAGGCCTGGCCGTGGGGGCAGTGGTCTAGTGCTGCACCCTGGATCCGACCTCTCGGAGTTCACCCTCAAACTTGGCCCTCCCGACAGCAGCATCCCCAAGAGAATAGCGATTCTTAGCCAAGGCCTATTATTGGGGGAGTGGCCGGGGAGTGTGGGGCAGTGAGCTCCTAGACATTATAGAACTTAGGTTGGATTTTCGTGTGTATTTTGAAGGAGAGCAGTCTATACCCTTCCAGGGGCAGAGGAGTCCTACCGTTTGGAATCCTGACATTCTGCAGGATCCCCTGTGACTCTGGCTCTGGGAAGAGAAGGGCCAGGAACTACGGAAGGCTGGGGGCTGAGAAGGGTGGGGCTGGCAGGGGAGGGCTCTAGGCTGGTGGGCGGAGCCTGGGTTTGTGCTGCTTGGTCCTTGGGGGGGGGGGCGCGTCATTTGGGCGGGGCTTCGGCAGGGGGCGGGGCACCCGCGCTAACTGACCTGCTGCTCAGCTCCGCCACGCTGCCACTGATGATGAAGTGCGTGGAGGAGAGGAATGGCGTCGCCAGGCACATCAGCCGCTTCATCCTGCCCATCGGTGCCACCGTCAACATGGATGGTGCGGCGCTTTTCCAGTGCGTGGCCGCAGTGTTTATTGCACAGCTCAACCGGCAGTCCCTGGACTTTGTGAAGATCATCACCATCCTGTGAGTGTGGGGGCTGCCGCCAGGACCCCGGGCCCACCTGATCTGTCCCTCCGAGAATGGACAGAGGCGGGAGGGGGGCAGGGCTCCCGTGGCAGCTCCTCCCACTACCGAGCTCTGTCCCTGACCTCCCTTCTCGTCCCCTCAGGGTCACCGCCACAGCGTCCAGCGTGGGTGCCGCGGGCATTCCGGCTGGAGGTGTCCTCACCCTGGCCATCATCCTGGAGGCAGTCAACCTGCCAGTTAACGACATCTCCTTGATCTTGGCTGTGGACTGGCTAGTGTAAGTGTGGGTCTGGGGCTTCAGGGGCCTAACGGGTACCCTGGGAAAAGAGGTGAACAAGAGGGACCCCGAGAGCCTCCGAGGAGGAGAGGAGAGGAAGGAAACGAGTTCTGGAGGAAAGGGGATGGCATCTTGAGCCTTCTGATCAGAGGGAGGGGGGTCTTTGAGGTTTTTAAAATTTTTTCATGTTTATTTTTTGAGAGAGAGAGAGAGAGGGAGAATCCCAAGCAGGCTCCACATTTTCTGTACTGAGCCCCGTGCAGGAATAGGCCAATCTGTAGACTGTAGCTTAGCCGTTGCCAGGGGCTAGAGGAGGAGAGAATGGGGGATAACTGTTTAATGGGTATAGGAGTGTCTTTTTATTTTTACTTATTTATTTATTTAAAAATTTTTTTAATGTTTACTTATTATTGAGACAGAGAGAAACAGAGCATGAGCAGGGGAGGGGCAGAGAGAGAGAGGGAGACACAGAATTGGAAGCAGGCTCCAGGCTCTGAGCTGTCAGCACAGAGCCCCATGCGGGGCTTGAACCCACGAACCGTGAGGTCATGACCTGAGCCGAAATCGGCTGCTTAACCGACTGAGCCACCCAGGTGCCCCTGGGAGTGTCTTTTTAGAGTGATGGAAGTGTTCTGGAATTAAATAGAGGTGATGGTCCTACAACTCTGAATATATGAAAAACTGCTGGATTATATACTTTTGAAGGGTGAATTTTACCCTATGTGAATTAGAGCCCAATTTTCTAAAATGCCCCCCCCCACGAAGTATAAAGAGGCCAAAAGAAATCTTTAGGATTATGAGATAGGCTTGAGGCAGAACATAGTATTTCGGGGGGAAGAAGAGAGGTCTTCTGAGGACCCAAGAAAAGGGAGGGATGGCTTTTTGAGGTGGCAGGAGAAGCAAATCTTGTGTTTTATTGGAAGAAGTGTCATTTAGGGTCCAGAGAAGCTGGAGGAGGGTATCTTTGGGGTTCTAAGGCAAAGAAAGTGTGATGATGGCGCACTTAGATTCCACAGGGAAGAGGAGAGTTAGGGGGCCTCTTGGATCTCGTATGAAAAGACCTTGGAGGCTCTAGGAGAAAGGGATATTTGGGAGGATGGAGGGATGAGTTGGGAGGGATGAGTTGGATCAAGAAGTAGAACGGCGGTGGGAGGGGCGCCTGGGTGGCTCAGGTCATGATCTCACGGTCTGTGAGTTCGAGCCCCGCGTCAGGCTCTGTACTAACAGCTCAGAGCCTGGAGCTTGCTTCGGATTCTGTCTCCTTCAATCTCTGCCCCTCCCCTGCTCATACTCTGTCTCTCTCTCAGAAATAAATACTAGAAGTAGAACAGGGTTGCACGAAGGAGAGCATGATGTGACTTCAAGATCTGGGGGGAGAGGCGGGCACCTGAGTGGCTCATTTGGTTGAGGATCTAACTCAATTTCAGCACAAGTCACGGTTGAGCATCTGACTCAATTTCAACTTAACGGGGTTTGAGCCCTGTTTCAGGCTGAGGCTGATAGTGTAGAGCCTGCTTGGGATTCTCTCTCTCTCCCAAAAAAAAAAAAAAAAAAAAAGATTTGCAAGGAGAGGCTGAGGGTTGGGCCCTAACCTCTCCCCTCTCCCACTCACTCCCCTCTCCCTTCTGCCCCTGCAGAGACCGGTCCTGCACAGTCCTCAATGTGGAAGGTGATGCCTTTGGGGCGGGGCTCCTCCAGAGTTACGTCGATCGCACAGAGCTGCGGAGTTCGGTGCCAGAATTGATCCAAGTGAAGAGTGAGGTGCCCTTGGCTCCACTGCCCACCCCCACTGAGGAGGGGAACCCCCTCCTCAAACACCGCCTGGGATCTGCTGGGCATGCGGACCCCTGCGAGAAGGAGTCGGTTATGTAAACCCCGTGGGGACTTAGCCTGCCCTAGCGGGGGCACTCTGGACATCGGGATCGTGAACCGGGCTGGAGAGGCCCTGCCTGCACACTTGAGCGTTCCAGGGGTCCCGGCCTCTCTCCCCGACACCAGATCCGGGAGGCCTCGATGCTGGGGTATAGGTGTGTGTGTGGGTGCGTGTGTGTGGGTGTGTATGTGTGTCTCCCCAAATCTTCCCCAGTCCTCAATTTCTGTTTCCACCCAAAGTTAGGAAACAAGATGGAGAAATAGTGTCGTTCTGGCCCTACTCGACCTGGGGCACAGGTCACCATGTGGATTTCTGCCCTCATTGAGAGGAAGGATGTTCCAATGAGTTGATGGCTATTTTGGTGTCTGTAACTGTGCGTGCGTGCGTGTGTGTGTGTGTATTTTGTGACTCCATGGAACACCCCGCCCGGTCCCCCAGGCCCACTGTTCCCTCCAAACACTCCTGGGGACCCTGCCGGGGTGGGGGAGACTGAGGACAAACACTGCCGTCACTCCAAAAGACATTTTTTTATAGCAACAAAACTGTATCTCATCAGATGTTCTTAAGACCCAAAGCATGAATCACACAGAAAGCAACCAAACACGATAAATCAGACTTCACCGAAATAAGGTCTCTGTTTGTCAAAAAAAACGCCACCGGAGGGGCGCCTGGGTGGCTCAGTCAGTCAGTTATGTTAAGATCTTGCAAACGCTCCGTATCTTGACCCGGGTGATGCTTACACAGACGTATACATTCGGGCACGCTCGCCTGCACGCTCAAGACGTGCACAAGTTTACCCACGTGTAACATCTTGCCGTTGAAAATTTCTTGCAGCTCCTGGGAAGAGACTGACTTTCTGCTGAGCCACTTACAGGCATTTCCTAGATACTTGAACTCTATCCAGTAGCAGCAGTAATGACTGGCTCCTCCCCCCCTTTTGTATTTAAGGCAGAATTTGCTATTTGAATAAAGAAAACCCTGCCGGGCCGCTGTTTTAAAGTCCTGTTGGGAGTCTAGGATGCGGATGACACCCAGGCAGGGCTCGCCTGGCGTCGAGATCCTGGTTCCGGTCTTGTGTGTTGCTGAAGTGTGTTACACATCACTGATAGTGATCTCCCCGCAGGGCCCTGCCGACTCCTGCCAGGTCCCTGGAGGCACCACCAACCCAAGTCCAGTTATAGACGGTATCTTCAGGGGGTATCTTTCGCATCTTTTTGTTGCTCTGTTTTTGTTTAGTTACTTCGCGTGAGCACTGCAGTGTGGAAGGAGAGTCTAGTATCTGATTCTGTGCAAAACTGTTGTGTATCGCACACGAACGTAACCGTGAATGAGATCATTAAGGGTTGAATAATTGTCATTTTCAATGCTTTCGATTATGCCCAAATCCTTGGGTGGTCATGACAGTGTTTCAGAGTTTTTTTTTTTAATAATTTTTTTAACTTTTTTTTTAATGTTTAGTTTTGAGAGAGAGAGAGAGACAGAGCTTGAGGCAGGGAGGAGCAGAGAGAGGGGGAGACACAGAATCCGAAGCAGGCTCCAGGCTCTGAGCTGTCAGGACAGAGCCCAACGTGGGGCTTGCACCCACGAACCGTGAGATCATGACCTGAGCCGAAGTCAGATGTCTAACTGAATGAGCCACCCAGGCGCCCCATTTTTTAATAAAAATTTTTAACATTTATTTTTGAGAAAGAAAGAACATGAGCAGGGGAGGGGCAGAAAGAGAGGGGAAACACAGAATCTGAAACAGGCTCCAGGCTCTGAGCTGTCAGCACAGAGCCCGACACGGGGTTTGAACTCACAAATGGTGAGATCCTGGCCTGAGCTGAAGTTGGACCCTTACCCGATGAGCCACCCAGGCGCCCCAACAGTATTTAAGAGTTTTAATGGTATTTGGGGAAAATGGTTGGGGTTGCTGGAAGGAGCTGAGTGCGTTGTTTTCCCCACTTAAAAATTGTTCCCATTTTTTTCTATTTAATGCTTTTTGGGAAGGGATTAGATTTAGATTATGAAGGGTGCCTGTTTAAAAAGGTACACACATGCATGTGTAATGTTTTACCTATGCTGCATATAATACAAGGGATACGTAACTCGGCCAAATCCAACAGAATAGTATTTCTCCTTTTTTTTTTTCTATTCCATTATGTTTGTTTATTTTTGAGAGGGGTGGGGGGCGGAGGATCCAAAGCAGGCTCCCTGCTGACAGCAGCAAGCCCGCCGCGGGGCTCGAACCCACAAACCGTGAGATCATGACTTGAGGGTAAGTCGGATATGCTTAACCGACTGAGCCACCCAGGCGTCCCTTACTATTCCATGTTTAAGATTTGCTGGGCACATGGCAACACTTTGCCTAAGTTGCTGATCTGGGTCATATAAAAAGCCTGGAACCATTTCGGGCCGCCTTGGTGTGGACAGGGACTCCCAGACCTGGTCCCTGCCAGGATGGGCATGCCACCTCTGTCCCATTCACCAGTGTATGCTCGGCACAGCATGGGGCCTGGCACATAGTAGGTACTCAATAACCATTTGCAGAGTGAATGAAACTGGGCTCCAGCTACAGAGCCACCTGGCCCGAAGAGGCTGTTACACCAGCTCAGACCCTGCTCCTGGCTGCCAGCTGTGTGACCTTGGGCAGGCACTCCGGAGCCTCACCCTCTGGTGACAATGGCTCTGTTATGCCTCCCGCAAAGGCCACTAGTGAAGTTTACATAACGAGCAGAAAGCAAAGGACCTGTAAGGCCACCCTCTGGGGCCCGGCTCCCACCTCCCGCTCCCTTCCTCCATTGTCCCGTCCACTCCTGTTTTTGGGGGACACCCCTCTTGCCCCTTCAAAGGAGCCTGGCTTGGGAAGAAGTGAGCAGGCTTCCCCTTCACTGGGCTTGGACCTGCATCCTAGGCTCATAGTCACAAGACGGGGGGTCAGGGGGTGGCAGACACAGGGTAATGACAGCTTTGTCTCCCCTAGAGACACGGTTTCTAGGCCCCTAGACCCCGTTGGACTTTTTCAGAGGGGAGGGGTCAACCTTAAAGCGTAACTTGAATCCTATAAACTGCTTCTGCTAAAGAAGGTGATTGCGTGAGTTTTGACAAGATGCTTACGTTAGTGAAACCCACCACCATCAAGACACAGGATATTCCCGCCCCCCCCAGATTTCCTGCTGCTCCTTTGCGATCTTTCCCTCCCTCCGCCCCCACGCCCCGACAACCCCTGATCTGCTTTGGGTCACTGAGGATTAGTCTGTCTCTTCTAGAATTTCGCATTAGTGGAATTATATGTTATGTTGCCTTTTGCGTCCACTTACTCTCACTCCGCATCATGCCTTTGAGATTTAGGAAGGTTTTTGCACATTTCAGTCCATTCCTTCTGGTGTTTCATCACCAAAGAGCATTCCGCTCTCTGCCCTTCGCCAGTTTGTCAATCCAACCACTTGTCATGGACGCTGGATGGTCTCCAGTCTGGGGCTGATGTATATAAAGGTTCATTTGTACGTGGCTCTCTGCCTGGCCGCCACTTTCCACAGCAAACATTTTGTAATGCCAAGAAGGAGACACAAAGATTTGCTGCTTGGAAAAGGGAGCGGACCATCCAAGGGCATGTAAGACACGGGCCCCCTTCCCTCCGGGCCCCCTTCCCTCCATCGACGCCTGGGGTTAACCCCTCGGTTGCTGGAGGGTGGGGGGAGATCCACGGAGTCCCCGTGGAGAGCCGGGAGGGTGATAATAGGGGGCTCATGGCAGTGGCCATTTAGCAAGAGAGTGAATCTAAACTTTGCTATTTCTGTGTTTTAACCACCCTGACGGCCACACCGGTGCATGCGATGGCTGGAATGTCAGCTCTGGGAAAATCCTCCTGGCTCTGCCGAGATGGAATGAAACGAAATAGATAATATAACTCATCTGCACATGATTTTATTTAAGGTTCTACTTATTTTAGTTATCTCTATACCCAACATGGG
The DNA here is from genome assembly GCA_004023785.1 of Mungos mungo. Lineage (NCBI taxonomy): Eukaryota > Metazoa > Chordata > Mammalia > Carnivora > Herpestidae > Mungos > Mungos mungo. The sequence continues at coordinate 15,522 of PISW01011921.1, forward strand.
GCTCAATCCCACGATCCTGAGATCCAGAGTCACATGTTTTTTTGACGGTGCCAGCCGGGCGCTCCCTGCACATGATTTTAAAAACAATCTCTTAGGGGTGCCTGAGTGGCTCAGTCGATTAAGTATCTGACTCTTGATTTTGGCTCAGGTCCTGATCTCACAGTTCATGGGTTCGAGCCCCATGTTGGTCAGCACAGAGCCTGCTGGGGATTCTCTCTCTCCCTCTCTGCCTCTCCCCTGCTTGTGCTTGCTCTCTCGAAATAAACTTAAACACACACACACACACAATCCCCCCATCTCTATATTGCCCTAACTGTAACAAAAAGGAAATAAAAGGATAATTTATAATAGGAATTTCAATACAAAAATCTGTGGGGCAGAACCAAGAACCCAAGGAGGTAGCTAGGTGTCTGCATGGGTGATGTAGGCAGTTTCCACCAGCTGGAAACATGATATTGGTGTCTGATTGTCAAAAGCCATGGAGATGGAACATGATTTTCAGAAACTGTGGAAAATCCTTGGCCGAGTTTTGAATAAAACACAATATAAGCTTCCCTCATTTAGGACCTATGTTTGCATGAATAGAGAGTTAGGGTCTGGGCTAAAAATAAATAAAAAATAAAAAAATAAAAAAATTTTACTTTTGTTTTTGAGAGAGGGAGAGACAGAACATGAGTGGGGGAGGGGCAGAGAGAGAGGGAGACACAGAATCTGAAGCAGGCTCCAGGCTGAGCTGTCAGCACACAGCTCGATGTGGGGCTCAGACTCACAAACCGCAAGATCATGACCGGAGCCTAAGTTGGATGCTTACCCGACTGAGCCACCCAGGCGCCCCTTTTAATTTTTAATCTGTATTTACTTCTTATTCATTTAAGTAATCACCCCCAACGAGGGGCTTGAACTCACGATCCAGAGATCAAGAGTCTGCACACTCTTCTGACAGAGCCAACCAGGCAACCGTGGGCTCCGATAATTCTTAACCCGATTTTTCTAAGGGAGGCTAATGCCTTAGGATGGATGTGCTGGTTTTTACAATATCGAAACGCCTCTGTTCTAGCTGCAAGCCTAGTTGAAAGAGCACAATTCAGTAATACACATTTTCGTGGAAACTCATTACTTCGAGTTCCTTGTTGCAGTAGGTTTTCTGTCATATTATTACTTAATCGATGATAAGGGCATCGAATGCACAAAGCTGTCGGACGGCGGCACAAAGGCTACAAAAGTTTTCAGTGTAATTGCTGTTAGTTCAGGAACAGCGAGGAGAGGAGAAGACACCAAACGCTATGGATAATCCTAAGAGAGACGATCCACTGAGACCCAAGTCACCTCATGATACTTAGTTGAACGGGAAGTTGCTAGAAGCACTTGGTGTGGTTTCCTTATCAAATCACAGCTAAGGCAGGGTTATTTTTAATATATTAAATAAATAGTTAAATAAATAAGTGCATGTGTGTGTGTGTGTGTGTGTGTATAGCTGTGATGGTCAAGAAATCACACCAACAGTTTCTAAATAAGTTTCTAAATAAAACAGAATCATTGTAAAGATTTAAGAACCATTTGAGCTTCAGCTTACGTTCTTGGCAAACAATTTAAAGGAATCTGTATACAGAGAGAGATCGTTTCCATTGTTTAGAGAATAAAAAAGAAATATTTAAATATTCGGACGCATATATTGACTCATATATTAATTTATGTATTACTGAACCTGTTATGAAAGAGTCTGAACATCACACATGAATGCCCCATGGGACATTTCCAGACCGCATGTGACAAGGGACGATGCTTTATTAGGTGGAGACGGCCTGCACGTCAGGAGACATCTCCGTCCCTGGGCCGGGGCTCCCAAGAGCTAAGAGCACCACGCGGTCACCCTGAATCATCCCCGGATGTTTCCCAAGTGCTCCATGGAAACCCAACAGCCTGGGAGTCGTTTGCGGGTCCAGTGGCTAAACACAGAGAGTATGTGCTAAGAAGTCAGGCCTCGGGGGTCTGAGCCTCAGGAGATTGGGCCAAATTTGCGTTTGTCTTCTCTCTCGGTCTGTGAAGTCTCTTCCTCCAAGGGCTTCACGTTTCTGCAAGGACACCAGCCCCCCCGCCCCCCACCTATAGGTTCGGGGAGACAGTGACTTGCCTAAGTCGGCAAAGAAAATAAGTGGCCGAGCCAGGAGCCGACCTTGGTTCGCGACCCCTTTACCACTCAAGTGCCTCAGTGCACCCCTGTGGGGTGAACTTTCATCATGCCCATTTTTGAGGGGTAAAGTGGAGTTTCAGAGAGGCAGAGCAGCCCGGATCGCCCCTCCCGCACCGTTAGGAGAGAGGGGCATAGTGTCCAACTTCAGTGTGGGCTCCAGACGGGCTGCCTGGGCTCAAGTCCCTGCGCCGTCACTTCCCAAGCTGTGTGACCTTGGGCAAATGACGTTACCGTTCTAGCCTCAGTTTGCTCACCTGCAAAGTGGCAATAATAGCAGCTCTCAGGGGGTTGAGGTGAGACATAAATCAGTTAGTCTTGTGTGAAATACTGAGCACACAGTATGTGTGGCTTTGATTACTGTTTATCCCGCCTTGCAGCGAGCTAAAAAGACGAGGTAACACCGTTAACATGGCGTGGGGCGGGCATCCAGGACCCGGTTCTTAACCATAGCTGCCGCTCAGGGCTCTGAGCCTGGTTCCTCCTCTGTAAGGTGAGGTCAAGAGCAGCATGCCCCTTATGGGGCTCTCAAAGGGAGACGGTTATCCTGTCCTGCAAGATACAGGGGACTGGAGAGACCAAAGCCAGAAGAGGCAGCTACAGAACAACGGAGACGCCAGGCTTCCCGCCGCCTTGGCCCCACAGCAGGACAACGGCGCCCTCTAGTGGCGGAAGCGAGCCCAGCAAGCAAGCATCCCACAGACTGTGAGCTAGACCCTGAGGGTGCTCACTGGATCCTGGAAGAAACTGAGGCACAGAAAAACTGGGACAGTCGCTCGGTCCCACCTAAGTCGCAAGTGGTAGAGCTGGGTTTTTAGTCGCGCCAGTCCAGCCCAGAACCCAACCGTTTTCCTCTTTACAAAAACTGTCCGTGCTCTAAATAAAAGCCCACGCTCCGGGGAATCTCGGGCAGTATCTTTGACGTCCGGGCCCGGGCTGGGCCTTGCAGGGCAGCCTGGCACCCGCGGCCCGCCCACCACATGTCTGCCCTCCTGACCCCAGGAGCGGGCGCTGGGCCTTCAGCCGCTTCCCGCCAAACTCAGGAGCGCCGGGTTGGGGTACTCGGGGTTCTCGATGACCCCGGGGCCGAACTTGAGCTCCAGGAAGCGACGGTAGTTGTTAGGCGCCTGCGCCACGAAGCCGGCAAAGTGCAGGGGCACGAGGGGCTGCAGGAAGTGTTCGGGGAACTCGACGTCCTGCCGGTGGTCCAGCCACGTGTCCTTGGTCATGACCCCGTTGCGGGGGTAGAAAGGCCACAGGTCCACGTGCAGGTGGTTGCTCTCGCTGTACTGCACGCGGAAGAAGTCGCCCTCGACCGCCTTCTCCCACACGAAGCCGCGCTCGTCCACCACCGAGCCCGCCTCGGCCCCGCGCAGCTGCTCGCAGTTGCCCACGTCCTCCAGGTAGATGCCCAGGTCCACGTCGTAGTCCCAGGGGATGATGTCCCCGTGGCGGGCGGCCCCCAGCAGCGAGCCGCCCTCCAGCCAGTAGCGCACGCCCGCCGCCTCCAGCACGCCCACCACGTAGCGCGCGGTCTCGCGCAGCGCGCGCAGGCAGCACGGGGGCGTCCAGCGCCGCTCGTACAGGTACGCCGGCGTGTCGCCCGCCACCGTCCCGAAGCAGCGCGGGGTCTCCTTGCTGCAGCCGAACCACTCGAGCCGGCCGCCCTCCCCGCTCACCAGGCGGATGCCCATCGCGCGCAGCAGCGCCGCCCGCCGCGCGCGCCCCTCGCGCTCCGCCTTCCAGCGCGCGTGGGCCGTGGCCAGGGGGGGCTGGCGCGCCGCGCCGAACGGCACGTCCAGCAGCCGCACGGGCCAGCCGCGGAGGGCCGTCTGCAGGAAGAGGCCGGTGCCCACCGGCCGGGCCAGCGGCGCCGACAGGTCGAAGAGGTCGCGGGCGCGCAGCAGCACCACGGCGTCCCCGTCCAGCGCGTCGCAGCGGGGCGCCGCGGGGGCGGGGCCGTAGCGCGCGGTCCACTCCCGCAGGCTGACGTTCAGGGCCAGGCACCGCGCCGGGTTGGCAGAGGCGACGGGGGCGGCCACCAGGCGTGCGCCTCCGGCCCGGAGCACGTCCACCATGTGCTCCAGCTGGCCCGGCACCTCGGCCCTCGCCCCGTCGGGCACCAGCGCTACGAATTCGGTGGCCACGTAGGTCTCGGGGCGCGAGGCCGCGGCGGGCCGGTCCAGGGCGGGCTGGAGTATGGCCAGGCGGACGTTGGGAACCCGGGGCAGGGCCAGGGGAGGGTAGGGGAGCGTGTCGGCGGCCACCACCACCGGCTGGGCTGCGTCCTGCTGCAGGAAGGAGTCCACCAGCTCTGGCACGGCATTGTCAAAGGCCTCGAACTCGCGCACCAGGACGGTGACGCGGGGGCCGGCGGCAGCTCCACGGCGGGGACCACGGGCCCGGGAGTTCCTGGGCTGGTGCTGTAGCCACGAGACATAGAAGAGGACCAGGAGGTTGAGCGTGATGGCGGCTGCCAGGGCAGCCTGGCAGCGGGTGAGCCGCATGGGGCCAAAGTCAGGCCCTAGCTGGGCCTCCGGGGCATCCTGGGGAGGGGAGAGTGAAAGGGGAAGCTAGAGCTGGTGGTCAGAAACCTCCTCCCAGACCCCCTTCATCCTCAGCATTGCCCTTCCCTGCCAGCGGCTTGTTCTGTATGTGGTTTCAGCTCTGACTTGCCCTCCTCCAGGAAGCCCTTTCTGACTTCCCCTCTGGGCTCCTTCGGCTCCTTGGGTTCTCCCACCCTAGCCCACGAGGGAAGGCCCTGAGCTTGCCTCCGTCGCTGCTGGGTCCCTCCTTCCACACTGCACAGGACCTGGTGCTCAGCAAGTTTTTATCAAGCGATTCACCTTCCCGTTTTCCTTGTTCAATCCCACCTGTTTCTTATCCTTTTTGGGGGGGGCAACGTCTCGCTCTGTTTGGGGTTCAATGATAAATGCCCAACTCCATCCCCAAGCCTAGGCTGCCTCTTCTGCTCCACCATTCCCTCCTCCAGGAAGCCCCTCCTGATCTCTCTCTTCCCTGTCCTCCTCACACCCTGCCCTGGCTCCAGCAGCAGCATTGGCCACCAAGTCCCTCCCCTACTGTCCCCTTCTCACTTCCTCGAGTCCTGTGCCATCTGGTCATCTCCTGATGGTCAGCCAGATTGTTTTGGTTTTGCAAGAAAAGCTAGGGGCGCCTGGGTGGATCAGTCGGTTAAATGCCCACCTTGGCTCAAGTCATGATCTCACAATCCGTGGGCTCGAGACCCAAGTCAGGCTCTGTGCTGACAGCTCAGAACCTGGAGCCTGTTTTAGATTCTGTCTCCCTCTCTCTCTCTGCCCCTCCCGGGTTCACTCTCTCTCTCCCTCTGCGCCTCCTCTGTGCTCTCTTGCTCTCAAAATAAATAAACTTAAAAAAACGAACAAACAAACAAACAACCTCCAAGAAACAGAAAGTAGAAAGGTGGTTGTGAGGGGCTGGGGACGGAGGGTGAAATGGGTGTTGTTTAAGGGTATAGATTTCCAGTTTTGCAAGATTGAGAAAGTTCTGGAGACTGCACAATAATGTTGAATATATATAACACTACTGAACTATTCACTTAAGAATTGTTATGATAAATTTTGCTTTGTGTATTTTATTACAATTAAAATTTTTTAAATGTTTGTTTGTTTGTTTGTTTGTTTAGAGAGCATGAGCAGGGGAGGGACAGAGGCAGAGAGAGAGAGACAGAGAATCCCAAGCAGGCTCTTGATGTCAGCACAGAGCCTGATAGACGGCTTAAACTCACGAACCATGATATCACGACCTGAGCCGAAATTAAGAGTCAGCCACTTAACAGACTGAGCCACCCCGGTTCCCCTCGGAATTTTTTTTTAAGGGGAGGGGGCTGCATCCCAAGAGGGCTGGGGAGGTAGGGCACGCCCACTCTTCACTCATCGGCAGCACTCCTAAGCAACCTCTAGGTGGCGCTGTCTCCCTGTGCCCGGCACCACTTGGAGCTCCAGCTGGTCCCCAGCGCGGGAAGTGTGAGCAGATCCTCAAAATGTTTTCCCACGATGGATTTCCCTAGGTTTCTACTCCTCCCAGAAAGGGGTGACATCAGAGACTCAGCTAATCTTCCCACCTCCTAGATCCTTCTGACCAAAGCTCCCCCTTCGGCCCTGGTCCACCCAGATCCCCACTCAGCCTCCCCATCTGTCTCTCTCTCTCTCTCTCTCTCTCTCTCTCTCTCTCTCTCTAATGCTTTTATTTATTTTTGAGAGAGAGTGAGAGAGCGAGCATGTGTGAGGCAGAGGAGGGGCAGATAGAGGGAGATGAAGCAGGCTCTGTGCTGACAACAGAGAGCCCCGTGTGGGGCTTGAACCCACAAATGCGAGTTCACAACCTGAACTTAACTGACACAGAGATTTTCATAAAGCACAGATCTGACCTCTCCCTCCCTGGTCCGAACCCGCCATGGCTCCTCGTAACCTGAGGAGAGAGTTTAGGTTTCTTAAAACATCCCACAAGCCCGTGGGTGACCTGTCCCTTGCTGGCCCACCGGATCCAGCGCCATCTCCTGCCATGTGCCAGACTCTATGCCTAAGCCACCTTGGACTTCTCTTCAAACAGGTCTTATTTTTAAGCCTTGGTACATTCTGTCCCTTCTGCTCCCAAACACCCCTCCTCCCCACTCCTCTTTCCTCCTAAAGAATGCCCACTTCTGCTTTAGGACTCATCTCTGATGCCTCCTTCCCCAGGAAGCCCTCGCCCCAACCCCAGGCTGGGTCAGAAGTCCCCCCTGGGCTCCCCATCCCCGCCCTGCCCATTCTGGCTGGGTGTCATCTCGGGATGGATCTGTCTGCCCAATGAGACTGTGAGACCCAAGAGGGTAAAGCCGGGGCTTCCTGGACCACCTCTGTGTTCCCAGCACATGGCCGGGCACTGAAAGGGCACTTGGTGGGGCGCCTGGGTGCCTCCGTCAGTGGAGCATCCAACTTCAGTTCAAGTCATGATCTCACAGTTCATGGGTTTGAGCCCCGCGTCGGGTTCTGTGCTGACAGTTCGGAGCTTGGAACTTGCTTCGGATTCTGTGTCTCCTTCTCTCTCTCTGCTCCTCCCCAATTATGCTCACTCTCTCTGTCTCTCAAAAATGAATACCTGCTCTCTCTCTCTCTGTCTCTCTCTCTCTCACACACACACACACACACACACACACACACACACACACACACACGGGAAGTGCACTTGGCAAAGAAATGACGGCCAGCGTCACGGTTCTCTGAGTCTATGAGGCCTCAGGTTCCTGAAGCCAAAGTCCGCACTATGACTACATACCCTGGGCCTTCCGCCTCCTCTTCCCTCTCTCTCTCCTCCCAGGAATAGCCTCCTGCCTCTCTTCACCCATCCCAGGCCTGTTTGCCCTTCTCTGACCAACTTGGCAGGCACTTAATCCAAATTCCACTTTAAGAGCAACTTCTTCTTTTAGATATTTTTAATGTTTACTTTTTGATAGAGGAAGAGAGAGAGGAAAACAGAGGATCTGAAGCAGGCTCTGTGCTGAGGGCAGAGAGCCTGATACGGGGCTCTAACTCACAGACTGTGAGATCATGACCTGAGCCGAAGTCCGATGCTTAACTGACTGAACCACCCAGGTGCCCTAACAATGTAATTTTTAGAACCTTGGAATTGCATTCTGGATCTTAGACTGATTCTTCCTTCCTTCAGTCCTTCCCTCTGTTTGTGGAACTCTTACAACGTGCCAGGCACTGGGGACTGGACACATGGCACAGAGAGACAGGCAGCAGCCCTGACCTCATGTAACTGGGCGGGGGGGGGGGAAGGGGGGAGCCTTTGGAACCGTAGAATCTTCGGGGTCTTAAAAATCTTAGCATCTTAGAGCTTTTGTACATAGAAGCACAGGGGAGACCACGGATGGTTTCGGAACCTTTGCAAGATTCTAAAGACACCATCTTCCTGCTCTGCCTGCATCCCCAACAGTCTGGTCCCTACTCAACGCCCAGAGAGAGCCTGTTAAAACTCAAATTTGATCCTGTCCTGCGTCTGCTCAGACCCTTCTGTGGCTCACAACTCACTCAAAGGAAAAGCCAAGTCTTTGCTGGGGCCCACTGGGGACCAGTGATCCTCTACGCTGACCCTCAGTGCCGGCCACACTGGCCACCAAACACCAGTGTTCAAATACCTCCGGGACACCAGGGCAGGAGATCAGCTGCTCCCTCTGCCTGGAAGGTCATCCCCAGGTATCCACATGCCTCCTCCCTCCTGGCCTTCAGGCCTCTGCTCAAATGTCACCTGTCCAGGGAGCCCTCTCTTTGGCTATTCTTTTTCAAAACACACCCATCACGCACATATTTCTGTGCCCCATCCCTGCATTTTCTCCCCTTGTCATTATCATGTAGATTTCACTTATTATTTTGTTCCCTGATATAGACTCAGGCCACAGCTTGGTGCCTGACACATAGCAGGTGCTTAGTAAATTTGTGTGGCACCAATGACTGAGTCCAGTTGTTCAAGATGGGGAACGTGTGGCTTGGAGATAGAAATCATGGAGGACTCAGGTCTCTACCTCCCAGGCTCTGGCTCTTGGAATGCTCTGTCTGGGTGACTCCGGGCCCTGAGGGGCCTGATAGGACAGAGGACAGAAATCCGGTCCTCAGAGACCAGCGGGTATGACAGTCAGACCAGGAGGCGAAGGCACCAGAGAAGAAAGAGAAAGGAATCATCCAGCCCCCTGACAAGGTTGGTCCTTGGCTTCCCCAACTACGAAGGCTCAAATCTCTTTCAGGGAGGCGAAGTGGATGAAATGATGATTTTGAAGATGTGAATGTTCTATCTTTCTCTGAATCCCAACCGGATGGTAATATCAACAATTCTAGCCACTTGTGATATGCCAGACCAAAGCACTTTACGCATACGAACTTTGTTTGATCTTCCTGTTCTGATCACATTTAAAGATGAGGAGACCGGCAGCACAGAGAAGTGAAGTCACGCGCTCGAGGTCACGCAGCGGGGAAATCATGGACCCAAATGTGCCTCACGAACCTGGCACGTTTTGTCCCAAGTCACGTTTTCAACCAATGACCTCTGCTATCTCTCTTGGGTCTATTCAAGACAGCCCAGCTCTCTGTACACCTTCAGGGAACGTTCTTTGGGTGCTTTCAAAACTGAATATGGCATATTCCTCAATTCAACCCGTTAACTCAACATACAGAGAGTCGCTGAGTACCGTCTGGGCCAGATCCTGTGTTTTGGGGCCATGGAAAGTCTGAGGCGGTCACTGGGCAGGCCCTCCAGAGGTGAGCGGACAGAAACCACACTCACGACGTAGATAGGTCAGGAAACCAGCAGGGCGTGTGACAGAGAAAAAGGTGGTCAGGGAAGGAGAGGACAGTTAAGCGGGGACCTTGTCCCTGTCCATTCCCCACAAAACAATGTAAGTGGATCCAGATTCCCTTCGGGCCTCGGTTCACCTGCCCTGGGCTCTGATCTGGCCTGGGCCTCAGCTGCTGTATCTGCAGGATGGGAATGTGACAGGAAAGACCATGAGCGGTACGTGGGAAAGGCTTTGGGGGGAAGCGCAATTTCCACCTAAGTGCCAGTGTCACTGTGGGACTCCTTACCTGCGAGGCCGTTGTGGGAGCTCCTGGTGGGCGGGTCCAGCCCAGCTCAGCTGCACGGCTGAGGGAACGAGAACCAGAAAACCCCAAATCAGCCAATTTTGCACAAGAGGGTACAGCTTGCCCTTACCCACAAAAATGGCAATGAGAAGGTCAGAGAGTCCTTTCGCTTGAGGTTCCATAAGCTCAGGTACCACCTGGGGTGTCTCCGGAGCGGGTGGGAAGGATGTCAGTTATCATAGCGACCTATAACCATCCCTTTCGTATGAAAGTGTCCAGAGAGGTGGGGCTAGAAGTGACCAGAGCTGTTACCGTGACAACCCCTTCCCTAGACATACTGCATCCTGAGACACAATCCGAAAACATCCTCTACCTTGGTGGGCCTGGTTCCTAGGGTCACTGGAAAGGGGAGACTCCCCCCTCCCTGCCCTTGTTACCATAGGAACCAGGGTTTGACCTTGCCTGTTTCCACCTCCTGGTCCAGGCCCTGTCACCATAGCAACTATTCCTCAGCAGAGCATCTTCTCCTCTAAATAAAAACACCTGGTTGGTTTGGGCCACAGACCTCCCACGATGAGAGAGGGGGGAGCCGGTTACCATGGAGATGCCAGCTGGGTAGCTAGGGGGAGGGGTTGGGAAAGAGGTGTCTCTCAGCAGTCAGTGTCCTTGGGACTGGGGTCTTTGCTACCTGAGTGCTAGGTGAGGTTGCCATAGTAACCAAATGAAGGTAGGGGCAGAAAGACCACCAGGGACTTAGGTTACCTTAGCAACCTTTCCCTCGTCCAGGGACAGGACAAGTTTGGGGCTTCATAATCACAAAGGGGGAGGGATCCAGGCTGCGGAAGGGTTACCATGACGACCGACCCGGGCCCGGAATCAGAGAGGATGGGGCTGTGGCTGAAATCACCCCCGGTGGTCGCCCTTTCTCCCTGACAGTGATTGTCGAGGAGAGTGGCATTTGGGTCTGGAGGGGGTTAGAATCTTACTTTGGGGCGAAGCTGGAGGAGAGGGGCAGAAAACGGCCCCTCCCAAAGTCCTGCTTTTCCTAGGGGCGACCCTCGAGCGGGGCCTGGGTCTCCTAAGCCCTCCTCGCGGCGCGCTCTTCTGTCCCGCCCCCTCCCGCCCACCAGAGCGCGCGAGCGCGCGCTTTCGGGGTCGACCAGGGTGGGCGCGGTGCGCCCCGGGCTTCGTTCCCATCCCCGCCCCCCCGGCCCCCGCCGAGCGCGCGCGCGCGCGCACGGGGCGGGGTGGGGGGGGGAGTGCGGTACGGCCGCGCAGGCGCGCGAGGCACAGCGGGCGCGCGGGCCGGCCCCGGGGCCTCCATGATGGAGGAGCGAGCGGCCGCCGCGGTCGCCGCCGCCGCCGCCGCCTCCTGCCGCCCGCTCGGCTCCGGCGCGGGCCCCGGCCCGACGGGGGCGGCCCCGGCCTCTGCCGCTGCCCCGGGGCCCGGCCCGGCCGGCAAAGGAGGCGGCGGCGGAGGCAGCCCCGGGCCTACAGCGGGGCCCGAGCCCCTGAGCCTGCCCGGGATCCTGCACTTTATCCAGCACGAGTGGGCGCGCTTCGAAGCGGAGAAGGCCCGCTGGGAGGCCGAGCGCGCCGAGTTGCAGGTGAGCGCCGCCCCGGGACCCCCGACCCCCCGCCCGGCCCGGCCCGGCCTCACCCGCCGCCGCCGCCGCCGCCATCTTGGAGCAATGGCCGCCGGGACGGCCGGGGGGGCGGGAGGGGACCGCGACCGGCCCGGAGACCGAGTGAGGGGCCGTCCGAGGGGGCTCCTGAGGGCACCCGGCGGCTGGAGGCGGGAGGGGGTGGGGGAGCCCGACCGGGGCCGGCCGAGAGGAGGGGCGCGGGGCCCCGGAGCCGGCTGCGAGCGGCAGCGGGAGTGAGCGCACCGGCCGACGAGTTCCCGGGAGAGGGGCCTCGGGCCTGGAGAACTCCGCGCCGGGTGATGGGAGGGGTTGGGGGGGTTCTTGCTGGGAGTGAGCCGAAGCGCGAAGGGGTGCCCCGGGGTTCCCACCTCCTTCCCCGACCAGGTGAGGGTGGAAGGTGGAGCCCGATGGGATTTGGGTGGGAGAGAGGGGGCGTCGGGGGGACGTGGGGAGCCGCCGAGGGTCAGAGTGCAGCGAGCGGGGAACCCGCCAGCATAGGGAGAGGGAGTCGGAGCCTGGGACCGGGTGCCTTTCGGATTGTTTGGACGGTGGAGGCGAAGCGAAAGACGGCTGTATGAGGACTCAGGGGATGAGAGGAGGGCGTCGAGGGGTCCAGGAGGAAGATGTGTGCCCTCCCCCTGAAGGAGGGAACTTTGGGGAGCCCTGGTCTGTGTGGCTGTTAGGGAGGGGTCCCCGGGGACAGAAGCCCGGACAGGGCCAGGACTTGCCCTAGGAGCCTGTGTGGAAGAGCTGCCGAGCCGAAACTCCCAATTTTGGGAGTGTGTGTTTGGGGGTGGGGGTGGGATTTGAGATGGGAGGTGTGTGTAGGATGTCAGGTGGAGAACCCTGGACTGGAGTGCGCTGGCGTCCGACGTGGACATAAGGGGACCTGGGATGGGAACAGGGAGGACGAATCCAGGGCCACCTGGAAGAGGGCAGGGGGAGCATTTTGCCGGGCAGGGAGTCAGTGTGGGTGGGAGAAGCGTCTCAGAAGGACCCCGGGAGGTGATAACGTTTGTGGAAGTTTCTGGGCAAGGAAAGACCCCAAGGCTTGTGGAGTTGCTCGGGAGTGGAGTGTGCCCAGGAATGATGTTTGGAAGAGCTGGAGGAGTTGGCCTGGGTTATGTGACCTTGACAAGTGTGGGTCCGTTTGCTTCGCGCCCCGTGGAACCCGAGCATCAGAGTTGCCAGGATTTGAAGGCATCCGGAGTCGGGCAGCGAGGACTCTGAGGGCTCCTGGGCTGGGGTATAATTAGCAGGAGCCGGGAGCTACTTCTGGCAGCCCATCTTCCCTCTTCCGGTGCACTGTTTTCCTGTCCAGTTGATGTGGGGCCCCAAATAACTGATTAGAATTTTGTCCAGAGGATGAGTAAAGGGAGCGATCCGCGATTCTCCCCCCTCCCTCCCCCCAGACTAGGCATCTTCGCTGTGTGGTAGCTGCGGCTTGGCATTGAGGTGGGAGAGAGGTCCTTATGTAAGCGCCCCTCACTTCTGTGTTCGATTCTCAGTTTCCGGAGCTCTTCTCAAATCTCAATACCCCATTATGTAGACAGGGAGGGCGGGTGGTATTGCCCTCACTTAGCTTCTTGCTGAAAGTGATGGCAGCTGCTGTTTATTGGGCACGTAGGAGGTGCCAGGTCTGTATGAAGCGCTGCAGTTAGAGACATGCTATCACTTAAGCCTTGCCACATTCTTGAAGGGTAAGTGATAGTATGCCCCCCCCACCCCCCCAGCCCTGCTGTCGGAGAAAAAAATCCCAAAAGGAAAGGGAGGCTCTGGGACTGTCAGTGATTGATCTGGGATCCCAGCCGGTGGGTAGCAGGGCTGGTCTGGGGCTTTGAAAAGGCGCATGCTCTACATCTCTCTGCTGCCCAGCACAGATGAGGAAACCGTTCCCAGTGGTCTCAGGATCTTCCAGTCATAGGCAGACCAGGGGTTGCATTTTGGTCTCTGGGACTGCACGCCCATGCGCCCTCCAGCCCCCACCCTCCAGCTCATCTTTGCAGCTGACCAGAGAAAAGTTGCGTGTCTATTCCCTCACCCAGTGGCCCTTGACTGGAACTTGTGGACAGCACCCAGTTAGGCTCTCCCAGGTCTAGGCTGCAGCATCAACTTACCTTGTACTTCTGATCACTTTTCGTTCCGTCACATTAGTACAAGTGCGCAGGTCTCAGGAGTGTGTTTGTGTGTGTGTGTGTACCTGCACATATGTAAGTGTGTGAGCAGAAGGGAAAGTCCCCCTTTGTCCCTTCCCTGCTCTCCTCGGCAACTGTTTTGGTGTGAAGTTAGTTGGGCACTGCCCTGTCATATGTATCATTTTGTGACCCTTTTCACATTTCTCTGTATCTTGCTGTTTTTTTCCTATCAGCACAGAGAGCTTTCTTGTTACTTTTTGTAACTATGTTCCACTGGATGTTTGCACCTTTCCTCCCTGAGCTGACCCTTGTGGGCAGACTTCTAGTCTGTTTCCAGCTTTTCCCTGTCAGAAACGGCGCCGAGACTTTCCTTATATTCCTGCGGGAGTATAAAGCAGGGCAGGTGGGCGGAATGGTAGGATGGATGCACTTAGAAAACGGTGATGGGTCCTGGCAGGCTGCCCCACGGGCACACCCCCAGTAGCAGCACCTCTTTTTACACACCTCTGCTCGAACGCTTACCACTTACAGAGGTGTGACTTTCCCCATGAGGTCCTTTAAGGCCTGGCCCCTGTCAGACTTCTGCGCGGAACCCGAATACCTTTTCTCCATAGAGCTGGGTGACAGCTGCTCCTGGCACAGGACCCGCTGCGCATAGGCGTGTGCTAGAAAAGGCAGCCTCTGCAGGGGCACCCCAGGATTGGAGCAGGGAGGTGGCGTGGATGCTTCGTCAGGCGGGGGTTCCAAGAGGTAGGCAGTGCGGTTTCTGCCCTTCAGAAGCTTCCAGGCTAGCCGGGGAGGCTGGTGTGCACAGGAGGTTGCGGAGAACTGTGCACACACTCACGCGCGAGCCGAGTGCTTGATGGGGTGGCTCTGCTCGAAGCACAGCGATCATTTCAAGAAAGCATGAAATATTTTAATGGGACGTAAGCCCACGACGTAAGCGTTTATGGTTCTGTAGCTAACGTGTGTTGCGAATTTAAGGTAAATCGACTCCGGGTAAAGTAAGCACGAGAGATCACATGCAAACCTTATAGTTTATGGACCCGTGGCATTTCTGGGGAGGGGAGCTGGTGGAGGACGGGCGGCACCTCTCAGGGGACTCTCAGCTGACACCCTGGTCGGGGCAGCGATGGAGAGAGGTGCTGGAAGGTGTGGGCCTGGCCGCTCCCCACTCGCAGCCTCACGGGGGCTCTGACAGACCCAGGGGGGCGTCCTTCCTGCCAGGAGCCCTTGTAGCTTGGGAAGGAGGGGTGCGGGAGACACAGGGCTAGGCGGGTCCAGAAGGGGAACACACAGGACTGGGGGCCGGGACAGAGAGCTCAGCACCAGCTCCTGGGGGATTGAGGTGCTGAGACTCCCCGGGAAGTCTTTTCGAGACCGCCTGGCTGGAGAGGGGGACAGCTGCAGGGGAGGTGGCAGCCGTGTTGGGGCACAGATCAGGTGGGGGGCGGTTAACAGTCTGGCCCGAGGGAGTGGCAGTGGGTGGGTGTGGTGGGCAGAGAAACTTCCAGGTCCCAGGCTTACCTGCCGCCGACCACAGCACTCGCGAGTCAGACCGAGGGCGGAGGGGCTGGCCACCAGCACTTCCCCTTTCCATGGGATTCCGCCGAGTCGGTTCGCTGCTTCAACCACATGTTTGTGGTTCTCTCTTCTCCCTTTGCCAGAGGAACTGGGGAGGGGACGGCGGAGCAGAGTGGGCTGAGCTGGGTTCTCGCACATGATTAGGAGAAGCGACATGAGGGCTTGACGTGGTGGTGACAAGCAGATAAAGGGACCGGGCTGAGCCCATACGAGGGTCTGGCATGGTCTTGACTTTCCTTCCCCCACAGACGGAGGTCACCTGTGTTATCTGTCAGTCCTGCCTCCTTATTACTTCAGATCCACTCACCACCACCCCCATCTCAGTCTCGGCTGCTGTCATTTCTCCCTGGCACTTCTGGGACCGCCTGTGACTGGCCTGTAGCTGTCTGGGCGTGCCCCTCCCCACAGGCCATCGGTTCTCCACAGCAGAGCTGGAATTATCTTTGTAACAAGCACTGATTACATCTCTCCCTTGCTTGAAACCCTCCCATGGCTTCCCCTGTGCTCTTAGGACAACTTTGAAGTCTAACTTGGCGTGCGGCCCTTTCTTGGGCCTACAAGCCTCTCTGCCTTTCTTCACGAACCCCGTTACACATCCTGATGTGGTCACCCTGGTGTCGATCTGTGACCCCACCAGTGGATTATGAGCGTGCCTGTGTCCCCGGCCTCGGCCAGTGCCAGGCCTCACTTAGCACACGCTCGGTTCTCCGCCAACCTGAGGGAGAGCCCTGGTCCCTGGAGCAGGACGGAGGTGACAGTTGGCTTGTGAGCACAGCTTTTGTCTCTGTGCTCTGCCAGCAGCACACCCACTCCCCTGGCTAACTGCTCAGGGCCTTCAGGTCTTAGCTGAACTGTGCACCCCAACTCCAGAAACGGGGTGGGTGGGTGTCCCTCGTCCCATAACATCCTCTGCTCCCTCACCGTGGCCCCAGTCCCATCCAAAGTCGGTTGTCAATGCTCCTGCCTGTCTTCTGCGCTGCACTGAGGGCTCTTTGGGGCCAGGAGCCACCCAGATGAGGGCCTCATGCAGGACCTGGCTGTCACAGGCAGTCACAGGCCCTGAGGTTGACTGAATGTGGGCTGTCAGCAGGCTGTACTGGCGCAGAGGGTAGGGAGGACGGTGAGGAGGTAACTCGGGGCTTATGTTTAGTGATCGACCTTTCCATCTCCATCTCTCCCCCTGCCTTCTAAAATAGACGGGACAGGATAGACTCGGGTAACTGAGAAGATCTAGAAAGGGCAGACATTTCAGACTTCCGAGATGGTGATCACAGGAGGGGCCACCTGTCTGGCTTTAGTTATTTATGTACCTATGTGTTGCTGTAATGTTTGTTTATTTTTTAGAGAGACAGACAGACAGAGCATGAGTGGAGGAGGGCCGGAGAGAGGGAGACACAGAATCTGAAGACAGGCTCCAGGCTCTGAGCTGTCAGCGCAGAACCCAATGTGGGGCTCGAACCCACAAACTGTGGGATCATGACCTGAGCTGAAGTTGGACGCTTAATCGACTTAGCCACCCAGGCGCCCCAGTATTGATTTAAAATGTAGAGCGAAAAGTGTTCAGAATGGGAGGGTGGGGGTCCCATTCCCTCAGTGGATGGAGGGCTTTTCCACAGCGTACCTGGTGACATATAGTGATCTGTTCATTATTTGTACACCGTGCGCCCCCACCCCACCTGCAACTTACATCTCCTCTTGTTTAGTGCTGCTCTCTGTCTGCAGTTGTATCTGATACATGGGGCTCTCTCAGTAAATATTGGTGTAGTAAATGTAAATGGATGAACACATCAATCAATGCACACGTATTACTTTTAATTTTCTCAAAAAGAAGCCCACAGTGCAGTCATGCTTGTAGGCCAGCTGCATCCCTGGAAGTGGACCTGTCAGCACAAAGGGAAAGTGCTTGAACAGTTTTATAGACGTGGCCAAGTTGCCCTCCGGGAAGGGTGTGTCGATTTATGACCCCACCAGCGGAATATGAGCGTGCCTGTGTCCCTGGGTCTTGGCCAGTGCTGGGCGGCACTTAGCACATGCTCGATTCTTCCCCAGCCTGAGGGAGAGACTTGGTCCCTGGAGCGGGACGGAGGTGACAGTTGGCTTGTGGGCACGGGCTGCACTGTACTGGCAAGTGCACGGGGCAGATCGGTCCTGGCCCTTGGAGCCCCCAGGGGGGCGAGAGCAGTCGGGGCGGGCATCTGAGAGGCTATGGAAACTTGCAGGCCTGGAGCAGGGCTTTGAGAACTGTCGTGGCCTGGAAAAGGGGTCTGTGGCCAGACCCAGGGCTGCTGGTGGAGGCACTGAAGTCCCCCAGCAAGCACATGGTGTTTGGGGGTCGGCTCCAGGAAGAGGCAGCCGCCTGTGGGGCAGGGGGCCTGGGAGCCGCAGACCTCTCCGCCCCCCCAGTAGGGCATGGGCCTCAGGGGGTCTCTGCTCCCTTAAGGAGCTGGGCCCAGCTCAGCGTTGTGGAAGAACGGACAGGGAGAAGAGAAAGGAGAGGCAGGAGCTGGCATTTATTAGCCCTTCTTCTGTGCTAGGCCTCGGACTGAGAAGAACTTAACACATGAGGGGCAGGCACTCTCGTGAGCCCCATTTTCTAGAAGGGGAAATGGAGGCTCAGAGAAGGCTGATGACCTGCCTAAGATCATGCAGCAAGTAAGTGGCTGAGCCCGGCCTGCAGCTCAGGCTGTCCCAGCCTGTAACAGTGGAGCACTTGGGGAGAAGCCAGGGTTGAGCCCTGCTCTCCGGGCTTTGGCACAGGACTTCTGGAACATGGTCAGGGGCCAGGATCCTGCCTCGAAGGCCGTTGGCCCAGTGTCTCCAAAAGACCTGTTGACAGACCAGAGCAGACCGGGGTAGCCCATGCCAGCAGACGGTGTGAAGTGGTTGGCAGGGGCCCTGGGCCATGTCTGTGGCATGTCTCGCTCACCCTGGGCAGACTCCAGTGGGACACGCGGCCCCCACGGTGGGGGGGGGGGTAAAGCTTTTGCATTGGAGCGGGAGCCGAGCCGAGCCGCCCACTCTTGTCCCGAGGCTCCAGGAGCAGCTTCCTACGCCTGCCAGAGACAGATGCTCTGGTGGAGATAGCGAGGTGCCACCTCCACCAGCAACGGAGGGGCAGCACCTGCCTCAGGGTGGGGAGAAGGAGCCCAGGGCTCTTGATGCCTACCTCCCCTGCCCTCATCCCCGATCCCACTTCTCCCCGGAAGGCAGGGGCCGCACTAGGCCCAAGCTTGCCCCATTTTAGTTGCAAGGGTCAAAGACCCCTCCTTAGCTCTTCCATGGCGGGCCACATGGCAGGGGACTCTGGAAACAGATCCAGCATGCCCTGTCGCTGCGCCATTGAACCCTGGCTCGGGGTCTTCACCCCTGAAGGAGTGGCTGCTGCATGTCATCGTGGGGAGAGGGGCTGGTGCTGATTGTCCCCGTGTGAGCGAGGGCGCACCTCAGTAAGCCTGAGCCCTGCTGCCTTCCTGTTCCCTCCTGTCCCCCCAGGCTCAGGTAGCCTTCCTCCAGGGAGAAAGGAAGGGGCAAGAGAATCTCAAGACAGACCTGGTGCGGCGGATCAAGATGCTGGAATATGCGCTGAAGCAGGAAAGGTGAGCCCCGCTGTCCTGGAACCTGCCTTCTGAAGTCGGGCCGGAAGGGAGGCTCAGGAGGCCGGTCGCGGCACCTTCCGGCCGGGGGGGGGCGGGCGGGGAGGCTTGGGGTTGGGCGTTCTCTACCCCATCACCCAGCGCTGTGGGGTTCCCGTGGGGGACAGGCAAGGCGGAGTCCGGGATGACTGCTGGGAACAACACGCGGAGTGGCAGCGGCCCCAGGTGCTCACCGCCTAGTCCCCCTCCAGCCTCCTGATGGGGCCGAGCGAGGCTCCTGGAGGCTGAGGGCTTCTCTGGGGGCTCCCGGAGCTGGGGTAGCTCCCAGGCCGCCTGACTCCAAGAGTGGGTCCCTCTCGACACCACGTGTGGTGCTTCCTGAAGGCCTGGGTGGGGGCGACTTTGCTTCAGTGCTGGGGGAGTGGGCTGGGGGGACCCCGGAATCTGGGGTGCCTCAGGTGAGCCCAGTCCACCCCTCTCTGTCTGTCATCCACTAATCATTTTGCCCATTTAGGGCCAAGTATCATAAGTTGAAGTTCGGGACGGACCTAAACCCAGGGGAGAAGAAGCCAGAACTGGCAGAACAAGGTACCCAGCGTCCTACCCAGCCCGCTTGCGCCCCTGTCCCCACCGCCCCTGACCCTGACGGGGTCGCACAGAGCTGGGCCACCTCTCTTACTTCACTCCGCAGCAAGCAGACCTGGCCGGGATGGGGGGCGAGGGGGCTGGGGAGGCTTGAACCCCACTCTCCGTGCCCCTCTTTTTGGGCTGCCCCTCAGGGCCCCGGGGGCGGGGGGCGGATAGCAGTGAGGAAGGCCTGTCCTGCCTGCTGTCCCTGTGGAACAGAGGACAGTGTCCCTAATACTCTAAGCTCCTTGGATGAGGGCTCTGCTCACCAATAGGCAAGGAGGGCATGGCGGGGGACAGGGCGGGGTGTGTGTGTGTGGAGGGTTGGACAGCAGCACGGCGATGCTGGGGGAGGGGTGTGGACAGCAGCATGGCAGTGCAGCGGCGGTGGTGCTAGGGGACGGGGGCCTCTGGGTGGGTCTGGAACAAGTAGTGGGACACCAGAGGCAACGGCCTGGGGGACCCACCAGCGGTGTTGTTGTTTATGCCAGACCCCTCCTACCAGGACAGGACAGGACAAGAGCTCCACAGGGAGGGGGCTTTGTGCCTCAAGTAGCCTGGGCGCCAGCCAGGAGCCTGGTAGATGCCCCACAAATAGTTAATAAAATAAACAGACGTCTCATTTAATCCTCACAATGATCCCAAGAGGTAGGCGCTACTGTTATTAATGGATTTTCTCAGAAGGATAAACTGAGGCTCAGGGACCGAGACCAGCTGCTCAGGGCCACACAGCCGGGGAGCGGCAGAGCCGGGTTTGAGGTGTGGAGGCTGCTCTGCGTGCGCTCTCGGGACGGGGTCGGCTCCCTGTGCAGGACAGTAACAAGGAGAGTAGAGGGCGTGGAGGCAAGAGGGTAGGTTTCAGACGCTGTCAGGTAGGGTCAGCAGGACCTGTGACAGTGACCTGATGGTGATTCACGAGGGCTTGAGGGTTAGGAAGGTGGCGGAGGTGACGGTCTCCGGCGGCGCCCTAACACGGCCTGCCTCCTTTGTCTCCACCCTGCAGTCTCCAACGGCCCCGTGGAGTCGGTCACCCTGGAGAACAGCCCGCTGGTGTGGAAGGAGGGGCGACAGCTTCTCCGACAGTGAGTGTGCAGGGCAGGCGGTGGGCTGGGGCGGGCTGCGGGGGGAGACTGAACCGTCAGGATCCTTGCTGGCCTGTCACGCCGCGGGTAGGGCCTTGCCTGCAGGAGGCAGCCACAGGAGACCCTTACTCTTGAGAGGTGACCCCAGGTGCCGTGGCTTTAAATGAAAACAGGGTAATGTAAGGTTGTCTTTTATTATTAAAGAGATTTGTGGTTTTTTTATTTTTATTTTTTGAAAAATGACTTTTTTTAGATTTCTCTATTTTGAGAGAGAGAGAAAAGGAGAGCGTGGGCGGGGCAGAGAGGAGAGAGAGGATCCCAATCTGTCAGTGCAGAACCCGATGCGGGGCCCGAACTCACGAACCGTGAGATCACGCCCTGCACCGAAACCAAGAGCCAGACGCTTATCCGACTGAGCCACCAGGCAGCCCATACCCGGGATGTCCTTCAGCTGAACATCTGGACGTCCACTGCTAGCTTACAGC